>JAULBW010005147.1:0-19446 GCA_032358265.1 Vaucheria bursata | reverse complement strand
CACACTCAGCAACACAACAAACATAGTCTCAACGCCAATCCATCTGGAGAGTCACAAAATGATGCAGCTAAAATGGAATAAATCTTAAGAGAGTAATTCCCTTAAGAACTAATTGTTGTAAACAAATTAGTTCCTAACAACAAGACTGGTTCAGCATATAATCCAAAGCAGGTTTGAAAAAGAGAAGTAATGTCATTTTGTTCATATTCTAATAACCAATGTATTTACAGCATTCACATTTAATGCTACTAAACAGAGTTTGTTTGCTACATGGTAAATATGCTTATCATCTAGCCTAGTGATGATAAAAAATTTTTGAGCAAGAGCTCCAATGCCTTGGGTCATTGTGTTTGTCTGAATGTTGTTATATTTTTATGTTTCAATGAGTCAACTAGTATTTTTTCTGGCATACTTTTATTGCTAAATGTGATATCTATAAGTGAATACATGCGCATAGCTTAAGTTTCATACTCCTTAAGCAGATTAGTTCTGCATGTTCAGTTAGCAATATAGCATTTATGATAAACCTACATTAGTGCATACATGGAAAAAGTTTATTTGTACACGATGATCTATGCATGCACACACATATGTACATGTATATGCACCCAAAAAAAGTGTTAGCAATACAAATAGATAGCTATGTATAAGCTAATTAAATTCATTTAAATGACTTGTAGAGCATAAAACTGAAAGAGGGCAATTCTAGGGCTTTCTGCATATTTTTTTGTCTAAACTGAATCACTAAATCTATCCTCTTAGTATTTTTTATTCTGTTCATATAGGACCTTGACGTGTGGACCAGATTTATGACTGCAAACAGATATTTTGCTAAATGCTGATTGCTTTGTTTTCAGTGTGCCATGCAGAATTTTAAAGGCAATTCTAAGGTCTAAATTACCACATGCATCTTGCTGTTATGTTTGATTTTAGTATATCCATGAACTATGTTCAATTTGAAGATGCTCTTTGCATGCATTTGTTTATAGTTCATAGAATGGTATTCAAGTTTGCTGTTGATATTTACATGGAGATAGTTTTATATCTTATTCGTACTCCAAGCCTTGTATTAAAGTACAAAATTGGGATACTGCATGACTTCAATGATGGGGAAAGAACTTTTTAAAGTTCTGATTGATTTATTTCTTTGTCTGCTCAACGGATTGAGGTAAATTCATAAAAAAAATTGCTTGTTAAACTGTTGATAAGTATCTGGATTTAAGCTATCCTATACACTATTTTTTTTAAACTACATTATATATATATATATATATATAATTTGTTTACAAGTATTTACACTTAAAGTTATTGCAAGTACTTTAAGTTTTCTTTTTATTGGAAGGCATTCATATGTATTTTGGACTTTTTCTTATATTCATTGCATTATATTAGAGAATGGTGTTATTTGCAGTTGTGTTCATAGTTGATGCTTTATTTTGATATTTTAGAATATTTGTCTTATGTTTGTTATACAATGATACAAATGCTATTTAAATTTAGAGCTCAATGTTTTTTACAATAGGTTATACCAAATCTGCTGATCTTTCATATCAATCATTGCATCAAAAAACTATTGTACCTGAAAGTGAGGCTAAATTTGATGACAACATTACTTTTCATTTACTTGCTGCAAGTAAAAATTTATTAAAAAGGATTTTATACTGTGGTCACATACTTTATAGTTAATACTCAACATGAATGTTTCCTATTCTCAAAGAAGATGAGGAC
Source organism: Vaucheria bursata (assembly GCA_032358265.1). Lineage (NCBI taxonomy): Eukaryota > Xanthophyceae > Vaucheriales > Vaucheriaceae > Vaucheria > Vaucheria bursata. Next base: position 17,718 of record JAULBW010005147.1, on the reverse strand, counting down.
TTAAAACCTCTCAGACAAGCTTATAATAGCAAACCGACTAAAGCTGAGATAGACGTATTGCCTCAAATATCGAATCATTGCATTTTCTCCACTCTGATCGTTATCGAAGTAAGGTATTAGTGAAAATTAACATTTTTTTCTCAAGAGACTTATTTTTGTGAACTCAGGCAATAAAACTTTATTTAATGCATATTTCTTCCATGTTGTTGCCATAGTTACAAAATATACAAACACATGAACTTTATTGATATACTTGATTATTTTCATTTTTGATTGCCAAATTTTTTTATGAGCAACATTGGCATTAAAATATGTTCTCAGATTTTTCTGCACATGATTATTTTTTTGCTGTATTTGTCGATTTTTTTTGCAGTTTCAAGTATTTAGCTTTTTACTTTCTTTTAAAGGAGTCAAAAGAATGTAGTTTTTTAGCTTCAAAAGTAGATACCCAGCAATTTTATTTGTTGCTGATGAAAGGCAAGTTTCTTAAGCCTCTATGCACATGATACTAAAAAATCGATATTCATTTCCATTTTCTTGTCCCCATCACATGTAAGTACTTTATTGCAGTGCATGAAGTTCATGCCAGTTATTTGGTACAAGTGTCCAGTTACCTTAAACAGTTGCATTTGCTCATTTTTTTGGTTTTTGCTTGCTTTCAGTTTGACTTGTTTTTAGTGCGAAAATAAAATATATAGCCACATAAATACTTTGTATGAAAAGACACTCCAAATGCTGGATATGTGCTCAACATTTTTAAGGGGCATTTAGATTAGTAATCATATTTCTGTGCCTGCTCATTATGTGTACTTTTTATTTTTTGAACCAAATATTTAATGGTCTACTAAATGGTACATCTTGCTACTTCAGAGCTTCACAATTCCACCAGCATTGTATGCTTTTGTATTTCAACAGCACATTGTAACTCTTGGTGGCATCAATCCTGTGTGCTACAATTTTCATTTGCCTTTGCAAGTTATTTCATAGTTTCAGACTCAGTTCTAACTCAACAGGTTTTCTTTTCTAACCGATTAGAATCTATTTAAATTACACTGTACAAAAAGATGCACATGTTTACTTGCTCAATTCTATTTGTTTTATATAATCTCCAATCATCTCCACTAAAATTCTATCTGGCTTGACTCACTCTGTTAATTGTTTTACAGTTACACAAAGTCCTAAAACAAATACCAAAACACAGTTCTGTGTACTTCCAATTGTTTCAACAATCCCCTGCTACTTTGTAGAGTGTGTCATGGATTACTCTTAGATCTACTTGTTACTTAGACAGTAACTCGATATGCTCGTATAAAAGTACATCCTTATCGTTTGCACTTAATGATACTATTTGCTTTATTTTGCTTTGTTTCTTATATCTTGCTTACATTTGTAAATGTATGACCCTCTTTTCAGAAATTTTTGCCAATAGAACAAATAAACCAAAAAGTTATGACTTTATTGAATTGCAAATATTGTAAATAAGCTTAAACACTAAACGAATTTATAAATCCCAAGAACTTGGCTCTATATTTGAATTTTGGAGCTTACATGATTGACTTAAAAAGAGCATTAAGAGCTCCTTCACTTTTGTCCTCTTTTTCTTGTAAATGAAAACTAAATTTAAAACTTCATAAAAATTCAACATGAGCAGTTTTAAAGACCAAACTTGTAGAGATTTGCATCACTAATCAAAATGATAGAGTACTCAAGAGTTTCAAAAATTCAATTTATATATGCATTTTTTCATGTAGATTGAATATGCATGAGTTAGAAGGTAAAATGGCAGTTATAAAAAACATTAAAATTCATTCGACCAAAAAATTGGAAATTAATTTTGATTATTTGTTAGAAAAAAATCTATTTAAAAAAACAAGTAAAAATGCAATCTACTCAGTGAGCCTAAAAGCACATGATAAATACTTTTTGTGAATAAACCCATCATTATCTTGTACGGAACATGACCATTTTCAAAACATGAACACCTCATACTCTCCTAATGAAATTTAAGAGCTCTTATAATGTTGATAGAAATTCTCATGCATTGAAGCATTGCTACAAAAAACATTGCAATAAACGAGTGAAAGGCCAGTATGCCATGGCTTAATTTCAACGCTTCAACCACAGAAAGGCTGAAAACTTTTTTGACATTGATACCGCTAACCCATATCTTCCATTCAATGTACTATTGAAAACTTCAGTAATAATAAAAATTATAAGTATTAATAAATTGGACACAAGAAATAAATTGGTTCTCACATTCATTGAAAAAATGAAGTTGAAATTCCAGTTCTATGAATATTTGTTTTCTCTAATGGTATCTAAGTTGATAATTCAAATAAAAATCTTTACGTAAATTACCACATTGAATGATCGTAAATAGCGGTTAACAAAATACATGTAAGTTATCAATCTCTTCTGATTCCCTATTAACTGAATGCAATACGGGTAATTAAATTTCTAACAATTGGCTGTGACTTAGTCACAATGCTTGGGTAAATTCATTTGGTACTTTAAATTAAATTAAAATAATTGCACTTTAAATAATATTTTTGAGATTTTCATGAATACATGAAAAGAAGAAAAGTTCATTTGGTGTTCATAAAATATAAATGTGCAAAGTAATTGTTCAGGATTATGGATCTGACTTACTGTTTTAACTGTTTCGACTCAAGAGTTGACCCGTGACCTGTTACTGGCTCATCTTTATTATACTTTTGCTTATAAACTGTTTTGGACAGGGAACTTGAGTTAAATTGACGTATCGTAATTAATGCTAACATGCAGTTTGTAAATAACACAGATTCAGTCAACACCAATTATCCAAAGATAATTTCCTCTGTATGCTAAAAAAATTCCTTTGGGAAATCCTTGCAGATTATCAATATTATAATTTTTTGCTTTAAGTAGTTCAGCAGCAAGTAAAAAAATTGTTTTGATCAATACTGTAAAAGACAAAAATATGTAATGCCAGTCTATATTTTATTGAACACAATTGAAGTATTTGATGTTAACTCTTTACTCTCAAATTCTTATAAGAACAGTTCAATTTATCTCAAAAAAGCTACTGATTCCACTGGCAATTTATTGTAGTTTCATCATTAGTATCAGAAAATTTGACCAATACCAATTTTAAATGACCTGATATGCATATAATTTTAGACACATCCAAAAAATATTCAAAAGTTCTACAAAAACTTGACAAATTTAATCATTATTACTACATTTAGGACTAAAATCTGTTTTTGTACAGATGACTCGCCATCAATAATAGATTACTTCCACAACATTAAAAAATTTTCAATTGAAAAATGAGTAGAAAATAGTTTCAGTAAACCTCGAAAACAAACACACTATGCTGAAAAAAGGTTTTAGGTGAAGAAACTTGAAATTATAAAGTTAATAATAGTATAAATTACATGGTAAAGAAAAAATTTACATATGTATATTAAATTTCAATTGAGGCAATTAATATCCAAGTACAACTTTGACAAGCTTTAAGTGCCTGGTTGTAACTGTAAATTTAAAGATTAAATTTGTTCAATTCAAGCTTTAGCATTAGTAAGCTTTTAATTGTAGACAAAATAAATGAATTTGTATACAATTTTATATTTGCAATTTAACCATAGATTTATATATGTTAGTTTATTTTGAAATTGCTCTTATAAGTGAACAATTCATATAAAGAATATGAATAAGGCAGGTTATCTGGTGCAAATGAAGTTGTTTTACCCATCAGATAGAGTCTAATAAGGAGATGGTGTGAAGTAAGGGAGAGTTACTAGGAATGGTACAATGGGAGCCTTGCAAGGTGATTCACTAGGAGGGGAAGTCTCTACGATTGGTGCATCTGGAGGAGTTGTCATAGAAGGTGGTTGATTCAAAGAAGGCATTTTAAGAGGTGGGGTATGCAGTGGTCAAGACTTAGGAGAAAAAGTTGGCTCAGCACACTGAGTAGATTGAGAGGACAGCAGTTTTGAACAAGATTTTCCGGGAGTTTTTTCTACAATAAATAAAAAAAGGCATTATATATTAGAACTAACAGAATGTAGAGAAAAAAGTGTTGTTCTATGTTTGCAAAATTGTTTTATATTTGTTCAATGAAAATTTCTTTCAAAAACCTTATGCATTTCTATAAGAATTTGTATCGATTACACACTCACACTATCTAAATAAACTGCACAGTACTTTTTATAGCTAAATTTGACAAATGAGCCTGTACTTTTTCTAGTCTACTTTTGCTGATCTAATTTTGATTGAAAAACACCTTATGAAGGTTAAAATTTTTCATTGTGAGCATTTTGCATGTTTTCAGTAAATATATAATTGATATCTATGTGGTAATCAGTGAAATAAAAAATTAAGTTTGAATTGAATCAATAAGAATTTGCAAAATTTTCTTCTACTAGTTTAAATCTAGCAGAAAAAGGGCTGTAATACTATAAATTAGTAGGGCCAACTTGATTAAATGTATGCACTTTTAAATAAATTCTTTACAAGACACTAATTTTTACTGAAAATTAAATTTATATTTGGTTATATGAATTTAAGAATTACGTAACTAACCCTGAACCTCATTCAAAGCTGCATTGTGCTGTCCAGCTAAAAAGAATAAAGTAAAAAATATGATATATTCTAAAGCTTAAATTATTAAAAGCACTGACTGTAGCATTAAACAAAATTTTTTTTTATTTGAATGTCTCAAATTTTTGTTCTCTTTCAAGTGTTTAACATTGCTCTGACCATATGTTAGTATTGTCAGTGACAGGAACAATTTCATACATAAAAGTTTCATGATGAATCTCTATGTTTATGAGATTCAGTGACTTACTTTTTTATTTGTTTGTAACTGGCTTTTGATAATGGCACGTCATTGTTGTTTTTAAAGAAAACTAAAATTTCCATTTATGTTTGGAGTAAAATTTATTTTAATGTATTGATCAATACGCGTTTCGTCAACCACAAAAGTTAATACAATGCTACAAATACAACTGCACTAAGAAAGCAGCAGAACTACAGAATACTTTCTTAGCCAGAAGGAGCAAGTTCATTGGAAAAATTAGGCTAAGTTTTTTTAACTCTTCAAGACATTTTTTAAAGGGAATATGACTAGTGCTCAACCATTAGTTCCTAATACAATAAAATGAAAATGCTACATCATTAAGATATTAAGTTTGGCATTTTCAATATCACAAATGCCATTAGATTATAACATCAATTGATAAAACTAGATATTTGTGAAAAATGGTAAATTTTGAGAGTAGATTTACAAGAATTAGTAAAATAGACGAAAAATGCTTGACCCAAAAAATTGTATGGATATCATCATAAAAAATTGTATGGATACCATTATAAAAAGTTACATTCACATTACATTATACTCAAAGCTATTATTGGACAAAGGTCTTGGAAAGTTCAAAGCTAAATATGAAGGAAAAAATGTTGCACTAAGAAACTGATAGCATGTTTTCCCCATTTCCACTTGGCCATAAATATTTTTTTGAGCTATGCATGTTAACAATATCAGACTACACAAGAAAATTTCAGTGTCTCATTTTTTAACATGGCTTGAGGATTTACTGCTGGAGAACAATGTGACTGAGAGCAGTAACCACAGGAACATAAGCTGTGCATAGCTTAAGCTCAATCTATCTACTTAGCCTACGCTGAATGATATCTTTACGAAGGAATCAGTTTTGCAAGACTATAATTATATGTCTTAGACCTTTTTAACTACAATATTCATTTGTTTTTCATCAATAAAATGTTTGCATGTCTGCCAATAAAAATATCTGACCTCTTAGCATCGGAACAGAAAATATGAATTTCTTGACCTCAATATTCATATCTGTTAAAAATACTGGTGATGCTGCAAAGATTTTTAAATTCTTAAGTCTTCAGTAGACTCTTAATCCATTTCATAATACAAGCAACCAGATCATTAGCACACCCAACAACAAAAATACTACCAAACCCAATTCCTACTTTTTCAAAATGATTCATTGGCAACATTTTTTGATAAATGACCAGATTGGAATATTTTATGCATTTAAACAATCATTAAATGCAGAATACAAAAAGTGACAGTAATGCTGAGGTCTACGCTAGGTTAGCCATGTGAATTGACTCTGTTTTCTTGCAGCATAAAAGTGCTACAAATGAATAATAAAAGATTAAGATATAAATAAAAAAATGAAAATTGGGTCGTCTATGCTACGTTTCTTCTGCATTTGAAAATTTAAATATTTTACTGGATATATCTGTAACGGACATGATAATTACCTGTTTCCAGCAAATAATAAATATCATACATATATGCCAAATTAATATCATAAATATCTTTACAGCGTTGGTTATAGCTATATGAAAAGAAAGATTAGCTTCTCAGTTTTCCGTGCTTTACATAGAACAGTCCCTATCGGAAGTGGGACAATTTGAATTGATGAATTTTCATCGTATTAAAACTTAAATAATTGCTAGGTTACCGAGTAAAATGAGAACAGGGTTAAGCGTTGGAGAGACTTCCACTGTTTCATCGATAAACGATAGGGTTCGGAGATTTTATCCTCGCGCTTTTGATGAACGAGAAAGGGCTTCGCCTCTATTTGTAAAACCACATTTCGACGATCTTGCCCGTGAATCTCTGTGCAGTAAATGCATTCGAGTGCTTGTTTTGAATTTTGAACGTCTACCTGTGTATGATGGAGTACCAGCAAAATTCCTTCGAGAAATTACCTCTAAAGTTAGTACAAATTTAGATCCTATTATTGCATCATTGTACATATTCGATGAGAATTATTGGAAGCGTCGTTGTGTGGAGCAATTGGGGTGGCAAAAATGCCAGCTCTGGGAGCACGGCCTTTGTTGGAAGCAACTTTTCTTCGAGCATTATGTAGCTAGGCAAATTGAAAATTTTGGCGTGAATTTAGACGCGAACGAAGTTGGCCCTAACAACACTCTGCCTTCAAAGTTTGAAGAGGTGATTAAATTGCTTCAATCGTGTCAAGATAACTTGTTCACTTTAAAAGTACGACAAATGATTGACCATCTTGATATAGAGTCAATTTTGCAATGCTTACCGAATTTAACTTGTCTCGACCTCAACTATGGCATCAATGACTTAGGTATGGTAAAATTTAACTAGGATTCTACTTATCAAAAGTTTATTACTACTAAGAATATGAAATTATAAGTTAGCCTCTGCAAATAAAATTCAATGCGTTGATTCAAGCATAGAACTTTACAATAGCTAAAGTATAGATAAGTACTATTATACGTTGCACTATATTTGTAATAATGAAAAGAGTATGCACTATTATTCAATATAATTACAACTAATACATCCACTCTTCTAGATAAAAAGCATTATAAAAGAAGATTTTTCTTTCAATTACAGATTGGTTAATAGATATTAGCTTAATAGCTTCAATCTTTACTTATCTATCCGGCCGTTTCTAAAAAAAGAATTCATTGCAGGCATGAAGTATGAGCGCTCAATGCTTGGAATGAAAATTAGTGGTGCATTATCCTTAGCTCAAGCTCTTCCAAATTGTACCTGTCTAACAATGCTTATACTGCAGCGGAGCCTTATTGACGATGATTTACTACATTTATTAGTCCCAGGACTTGTTAATACAGTCACAATGGTCTATCTCGATTTAAGTCACAATAAGATAGGCAATCAAGGAGCTAAAATTCTAGCAAAGCTACTGGTTGGAACTAACAGTATTCTTACATATTTAAATCTTACAAACAATCAGGTATATTGATGAATGCTTTAAGAGTTTATTGATTCCTGTTTTGCCTCTAGAAATTTCTATTTAGCAATATAATTAGCAGTTTAATGATGCTGTATATAGGTAATGTAAATATTAGTTCTAGGATGAAAGGTGCTGTTTTACAATGAAATCATGGCAAAGCACCATGCTTAAAAAGTTGCACCCTTAAGCACATCAAGTCCCAATAGAATAACCAAAGATTGGCTCTGTTTAATGCTCTTTTATCTGCTCAGCTGTACTTTTGACTAAAACATTAGATATTACTTTTTGATAGACTCATGTTATGAAAGTTAAATATTTAAATTTGGTACTAAAATTGAATAGTATTGAGATTTAATTTTATAGTAAGTTTTTGTTGATAGATAATTTCATATAAATCATGATTTTTTCTCAATAGTTTCAATAGCTTACACTTTTCTTTTTATCTTACATACAATTGATGCTACATTTTTCAAATTAGAATGTGCCATAACTATTTCATCTTTGCCCCTCTCCTATTATTTGCCTACTGTGCAGATTGGATTGGATGGAGCAAAATACATTGGGGAAGCTTTGATTGGTAACGAAGCACTTGAAGAGCTCAATATGCGACTCAATCGACTAACAGACAATGGCGGATCAGCTCTATTGAAAGGATTAAAAAGGAACTCAAAACTCTCAATACTAAATTTTAGTGGAAATTTACTTGGTAAGCATGTTTAATTAATTTTTCACAAAAGAATAATTTCATTGCCATATGTACTATGGCATGCAGCACATTGGAATATCTAAGTATATGCACGTTAAATCTAAGGAGCTGTATAGCTCCGCTTTTGGATTTATTTTCAAATATGATGTCTAGTTCAACTAATACTGTTTTATTACAAGGTTATTTTGCTGTTCCATCACATTCATCTCAATAAAGATTATCATTTCTATGTTTCAAATATCTTTCTTATAAAAATCTGATTAATTGCATGCAACCTTGTTGAGAAACTAAAGAAAGACTCACTCTATAATATTAAATAAATTGAACTAGGCTAGGCTATATTGCAAAGATATTATCAAGAATTTTGTATACAATGGAACAAATAATTTTATATTTGAATGAAAACTTTATATTAAATATTTCTATGCAAAATTATTAATATTGATAGTATCTCAAAAGTAGTATATACCAATATTGTAGATGCCCGTATTTTATAAAATTTCCACATGATTGTGTAACACATGTTTTAAAGTTGCTCAATTGATTTCTAAAACAAAATGCACAGTACTTATCAGTTTTGGTTGGTTGGAAAATTAGGACTTTTTACATCAGCAATTTTTTAAATCATATCTCAGGAGTCAATATCAGTAGAAATTCAGATTCATAATAAATTTTATAATCTAGTTCAATGTAATTTATGGTAGGAGAAAATACAGTTCAAGAATTAAGCGAATGGCTCAAGTATTCAAAATGCAGCTTAAATACGCTTGACCTCTCTTGTAACCAACTTAGAGACAAAGAAGCACAAACTCTATGGAACTCTATTAGCTTTAGGAATAGCCAGCTTGAAAGCATCGATCTACGAAATAATCAATTTTCAGAAGGGTTGAAAGAGTTAGATGAAATTGAGCTCAAAGTTCAAAGTAACAGCCTTTCTCAAATACCTTAGCATTTTCAAAATAACTGTTGTGTCCCCCAATTAATGTTTAAGCGTAATTTTATAGACGTTTTTATGATCTCATTTAAAATTGATACTTTCTGTATTAATATTCTTATTTGTGGGAACTTGAGTACAATAAATAAAGTTCATATTTTCAAAAAGTGTTTACAAATCTTTTTGTACTTTATGACTAATGACTAGTAGAAAAACTAGTTTGCACATAACCAAACAGGGATAAAAGAGAAAAATTAACCATAAATGCATTTGCTGCACGCATACTTGTCCAATTTTAGAAGTACAGCATTTAATCTATATTCAAATCTTTACGAACAAATGACTACAAAATTGAGCAACTTGTAGCCTCTTTCCAAAGTTAAGAAGCTACACAGTGCATGCACCCATGGTTTTGTCTCCTTTGTAAGATATATTGAACAAAATTCATTTTTCTAAAAGTACACTTTGTTGTTTTTTATATGGACAAACAATTGCAAGCTGGGATACTTGAACTGAATAGATAGGAGCTTACTTGTGGATATTAAGCATTGACTATCATTCGCAGCATTTATCTTCATGTGGATACACTTGAAATATTTTATATATTAAATATGTAGCCATTTTCACACAGAATGTTTTTTGTTGCTGCATTTGCAGGATTTCACATTAAATTTCAAATGTGAGAGCTTCTATTTGACTTTAGAAAAATATTTTATCTTCTAGTACTAGACTAGGTATTTGAATCTTGGCCAATTTCTACTATTTACCTGTACATTAGAATGAAAATATCCTAAATGAAATTCATACAAAATTTATAGAAATAAATTTTTGATTGACATATGCAGCCCATGCGCATATTTTTGCAGATGATTCTTACACTGTGACTAACTTTTACACTGCGACTAATTTTTACACAACCTGCTGCAATTAGATCGTCAATGTTATCTGGTTATTATGACTTATAGTGTAAAAATCGAATAATGAGCTATAATTATACATGCAAATAAATAGGGCACACTTTATTACATACTTCCAATATTTTACTCATCAACAAAAATGCGGGCTAGGTAAAATATATTTTTATTGATCAACAGTCATTGAAAAATTCCTTTTTTGATGAATTTTGACTAGTCTAGCGTTTCCACACTGCCCCAGAAATTTGATCACAAATTAAAATTTGTCACGATAAATATATGTATACTTCCATGAAAGAAATAGTTGTCTTTTTTTAATTTGACCTTTTTGACTGCATGGTGAACAGGTCCACTAGCCGACAACCCATGACCAAATTTCCTCTGCAGATTATTATTAGGCCGGCTGGCTCCCATTCACTTGAAACGGTTTTCGGATAAAAATGAGAGAATCTTAAAGATTGTTGCATTGGATTACTTTCAGGCTGACTGCCTAGCATCGAAATATTGTGAAATGGAGCAGCTCAGTCCGCTCTCAATTAGCGATGAATCAAATATGTATGACAAAAAGCTAGTTGGAAATTATGAAATGCATGATGATGTGCATCGTTCTATCACCAATGATCAAGATTCATCTTCAGGTGCATTTGAAACAAATATATAATGGACTACAATGCAGTAAATAGGTGCATCAACTTCGTAAAAGGTAGATATGCAAGTTCTAAAATCATGCGTGCATGTTCATTATAAGTGTTTCTATGATGAGATTATTGGAATAATCGTGATAATTTTTACGACGCAGCTCGCAGGATATCTATCTCCTAAACACAATAAGCATGATGTTAGATTATACGCTCATAATCACGGTTCATATATATTTTCCATAGTTTTGTTTCTAATCGTCGTTGGTTTTTTTCTGTTTCATTTTTTGAATTTCACTGAAATACATCATGTAGTAATAGAAGTTATTTTACTGCTCCAAAATTTAAATATGAGCTCTTTCTATTGAAGTGTTTCTTAGTAAAGACAGAAAAATGATACTGCTTGCTATTTTCATATTTTTTTCTAAAAACACACTGTCCGAACTATAAACTTCGGACACCAAAGAGGCGAGCACTATGAATCGACGAGCAAAATCTAGGCTGATATCCATCCAGTTATATCTTTTTTGAGATTCATTTAACTGTCTTACATTATTGAAAGGTATTTTTTTACTTGGTTTCCTGCATTTTTAAGACAGCACTGAGAACCGGCGGTACAAAAAATCCAAATCGAGATTGCAGGCTAACCTTACTATAAGCGAAAACACCTCAGAAGTTTTTTGTGTTCGATTTTCTCCTGATGGAAAATATCTTGCAGCAGGCTTTGGGGATGGAGCAGTAAAGGTATTCAATGCTCAAACTGGCCAGTTAACTTATAATTTGCTGGCTGGAGGACCATCATCTTTGCCTATCACTTGCATTCGGTTCCGGCCCTTTAATCCCTCACTTAGCAAGGTGGGTAGATGCAGTATTTAAATAAAGATGATAATAAGTTCTTCAAAAAATTACTTTTTTGAAGAAAAATTTTGTTTTCATATTCATTCACCTTTAATCAACAAGCTTATTTTACTACCTTGCTGGTTAATATAATTGAAAGTATCTTATCTATATTTGACTAAACTAATATCAAACTTTATACCTTATAATGCCTTACAAAAGTTAAAGTTGTTCAAATAAAAAAATATTATCTATTTAAATTTGCGACTAACTATCAACAGCCAGAACCTCTACTTTTCATTAAATAAGATTTAGGGTATTAATAAGTATTTTCCGATTTTAGGCAACAGTAAAAGGTAAAACATAATCCGGCACAATAGTTATTTCTTAAATCACTATGTTTAAATTTTAAAGTACAAAGTAAAAAAAGATTAACCATTTGTGCAAAAATGGCCCTTCAAAGGTATGCTCAATACAGGCATATTCTATGATGCACATATAAACAAGCATTATTCAAATTTCAATCTGAGCTTTAAGTGAGGGCAAAAACAAAAGTCTATGTAAAAATTGATTATAGAAGCTTACCATATTGAAACTTTGGTTTTGCAAAAATATGCGCGCGTCTTTCGTGCCAACTTTAAAAACTCCTTAAAACCTGATTACCACATAAAATATATTTTCATGAAAATACTTACAAAGATTTGATTCAAAATAATAAAATCAATTTTTTTAATTTTAAAATGTATTTATACTGGTATTTATATTTGCCATAAATTTAATTATATTATGGCTTCTACTTTGACTGTCCAATTCTAAGAAAAATCATTTTACTATTAATCTTTTAATTTTCAATCATTTTATATGCATGTGCACATACATGTATAAATTTATACATATGTGTGCTGTACTGCAGTATTATCTTCAATGGTAGTGACATTTCATTGTACTGCTCATAGGGCTTAGTGCATTGTATATCTAACAAAAATCGGATTTTTTCATTTATATCATAATTTTCTTGTCAACACATGAGTTTACATATGAGTTCTGTACATTGTGTCAATGCTATAATTGGTAATTACAGTTTTGAAATTCTGCTATCAATATATATTAATGTAATCTTTTAAGACAAAAAATGTGCTACTCGTCGGAGGAGCAAATGGAGTAGTCCAACACTGGCATGTAACCAGTGGAAAGTGTTTAAGCTCTATTGATCAAGAATCGGATAACCAAGTATATGCATTGGATTACAGGGAAGATGGACAGGAATTTGCAACTGGTGGAAAGAGCCATGCAATCTATGTTTATGACGAGATGACTCGGAAGAAAATTGTGCTCATGAAGGTATTCCTTTAAAGTACTGCATACTATCCCATTTTTTTGTTAAACTTAGTGGTTTATACCATAGAGGCTGAAAAATGCACACATGGAAAGGGTAAGAAGAGTATTTAAGCAAATAGATTTTATTGTTACTGCAATAAAAAATTGGAAAAAAAATTAATGGTTATTGAACCCATGTCCTTTTCCACACAAGATACTGAAAAATTCAAGTATTCAAGTTGGCGTAGTTTTTCTACATTTTGGTTCACATACGTACCATTCAAAATTCTAATCTGCATGCTGAAGAGAATTAAACTTGCAGTTAAAATAAAATTTATGTATATATATGTAAATTACTAAATAAGTCTGAATTTTATATGTAACAGCACAAGCAAGATGTACCAATAATCAATAATATATTTCTCACAGCTGCTAGAATGGGTATTATGTTAGTATGTTAAAAAATTTCATATTTTCAAGTTTGAAATATTTTTTCTCTGCCTCAAGAGTTCCTTCTCTATATTTATATATCTTCATGTTTTTCAATTTTTTCTTGCTAAAAAAATATCTTAATTTACATAAGTTTATTAATATGTATTAGCGTGTCTGCGTTAGCATTGCTTGGGCCTCCGTACGACATCTCCCTCACTGCGCTGCAGTCCATCAATATTATTGCTCTTTTTATGAGATGTGAACAGTCCTTGACTAAACCGCCCACTAAATATGCTCCGCATGGTACAGATATATAGACAAACAAAATATCAGCTTATCTTGGTATAATATGGACATTTTTTTAATATGTTTTTTAATTTATCAGGGTGGGATGGGATATGGAATAAATGCAAGTGCTGGGCATTCAAATAGAATTTTTGCAGTGAAGTACTTGCCTCAAGATAACAATGTAATTTTAAGCGGAGGTTGGGATAACACTGTTCAATTCTGGGATGTGCGGGTTGGACATTCAGTTCGATCAATTTATGGACCTCACATAAGGTATCTATTTAGACACTTCGGGTATAATAAGTTCAATTATAGGAAGTAAGTTATATTGATCAAGTTCAGTTTCAAGTCAGATATAACGAATTTATCAAATGGTCCAGATAGGTTTGTGATATCCGAAGTTTCATATATCGATATTTGCAAGGTATATCACAAAGAAAGTAGTTAAAATAGGCCGAAACCCACCAGGTGATCCTTCTCCATACATAACTCATGCAAATTTCAAGTTCCGATGAGCATGATATGGCGTAGAATTGCTCGTGAACGTTATTACCATTTAAAAGTCACTTTAAACTTCAAATTTTATATTGACAATAAAATCGAAAATATATTCTTCAGCAACAGGTTTAACATTTGGTATTTGCTATGTTTGAGGGAAGACAGTAGGATGAATTCATTTGTACCAGAAGCTATTCTTTTACAATATAGGATGCATGAAAATCATATTTTAAAATTCATGAATTTTCATTGGCATTTCCATTTTAGCTTTATGAGGCTGACAGCATTGGTTGATATCGGCAGCCTCCTTAGAGAGTAGCTCAGTATAAACATCTATGATAGTTGTGGCAAATAAAAATTTGTTTTAATGCAAAAATTTTCATGATAGTTCTCAGATTCCTCAGTAAGGTAATATTACATGCCATTTACATCTAAGTTAATGTATATTTTCAGTGGAGATGCATTGGACATATGCGATAACAAGATATTGACAGGCAGTTGGAGGCCCGACAACCCCTTAGAGCTTTGGGACTACGGTACCGGAAATCGAATAGAATCCATACCCTGGAGTGGATTTAATGCTAGCAAGTATAGCCCAACTTTAATATATTCTGCTCGATTCAGCAGCCAAAGTGACGCTCGATACGTGGCAGCAGGAGGTAGCAGTGTAAATGAGGCAAGGGTATTTGATTTGGCAAATGAGAATCGGCTGGTGGGGACAATTGAGGGGTTAGCAAGGGGTGTATTTTCCCTTGACATTGGATCATTTGATAGTGATTTTACTACTTCTCCCCTGAAACTTGCTGTTGCAGGAGGAGATGCGTCAATAAGAATGATTGACATATTAGATGGTAACAATTAATATAAATAAGACATTTATCTATTCTTATGAGTAGATTTGCATGAAAAATAGATTTTTGCGCACGAGCAAGATTTTTTATAATTCATATTGTTCTACACAGAAAATCACTGGACTTTAATTTTGTATTAAAATATGATGGAGATGTTTGCATTCTAGTAATTATATACAGTTGACATTCCGTTGGGGCAAATATCACAGTTTTGGAAAAGTTGAAAAAAACGGATATGACGCAGGCGCGTTGATATTTTATAGACCTCACTTTCTGTTTAAGAAACTTAAGGCGCGTCCATTACTTTCTGTATATCTATTAGAGCTCAAACGGCAACAAATGATTATCAACAATCGAACTTCCACATCACTTTTAGCCGCAGGTAGAATGGCCGACTTCAGTAGAATCTAAGTGTGAAGAAAGAAAAGAAAAATCTCATAAACGCTATAATAATAAATGAATTTCGAATGCCTCAATGTTAGAGATGTCGCCATAATTGTGCTTTCGCTGTATTAAATATTTAGTGTTTAATAACAATGACGCACTCAAGGCGGCAGAAGCAATCTGCG
The DNA here is from genome assembly GCA_032358265.1 of Vaucheria bursata. Taxonomy (NCBI): domain Eukaryota; class Xanthophyceae; order Vaucheriales; family Vaucheriaceae; genus Vaucheria; species Vaucheria bursata. The sequence continues at coordinate 1,977 of JAULBW010005147.1, read as the reverse complement.
CACGTTCAATGTTGGCGGCAAGAATTGTACGATACTCACTGGAAACGAGAAAGTACAGAAGAACCGCCCGAGAATAAAAAATGAAAGTTTCACAAGATTAAAAAAATACCTGTCCATAGCTTTCAAAAACTGGACTAGAATTTCCCTGCTTCAAAAGGCTTACATTACTGCAACTCCAGAAGAAGCACTTCAGATGTGAAAAGCAAGGATGATTAAGAGATAAGGGAAGACGAGGCTAAAAATGTAATGTTTGCAAAATTTTATTTAAAATTTGTGGTATCCAGCATATTTTTTTTGTTCGAATATAAAATCTCTTGACTGCCAAATGATTTCAAAATCATACAAAATCTGCTTGAAAGCAATTTAAAAACATAAAGTCATAATGAAGCTCATCACTTTATTCCTTTCACTGCTCGTCGGAATTGCTTTTGGTGATGTGAATGAGCGATCTACAGGTATCCAGTTTAAGAGTAGTTTGAAATTACCTGGCGCATCGTCCAGTGAAACGTAAGTGTTTTGTCATGGCGAATTGTCTTGGATGCACTGCTAAATATTTTATTTCGTTCATTGCTAGGCTTGCTGCTACTGGAGTCCGAGTTAAGAAATTGGGACCAGCCCCAGTAAAAGTTTATGCAGTCGGAATATATTTAGACAGAGTTAAGGCCCTTTATGACCTATCCAAATATAGGTAATGATGCTTTTAGCCTGTATGATGTGTTGATCTATATAATGAAAGCAAGCACTTTCATACGTTGAGCTGATTGCATGAAAACATACGGATGTTAATTCAAAGAACCTGCGATGGAGATTCTACGCAACGAAGATGAAATGTCGTTGATTACAACCATATCATAATATCATAGAATAAATAGAATGAGTTAATAGTTTATACTGAATATTTAGCACTTCTGTTCAAATTGGCTGTTAATATTTACGTATCTTCTCTATCCTATTCGCTTTTAGAACTCAATATTATGAGCATTTTTCTCAAAATAAAAATGATCAATTATTGCTGATTCCAGAGGGATGGATAGCAGTGCACTGCTTTCATCATCTGATTTCTATAGAGATGTGAAAAGCAAAGCGTTTGAGAAAACATTAGTGCTGAAGATGGCACGCAAGGTGGGTGCAAAAAAGATGGTGGATGCACTTGCTGAAAGCGTCAAGCCTAGGTTAGGATTAGGTGGCATGGAAGCACTCGAAAAGTTTCAGACTATTTTACTAGAAGCTGTTAGTAAAGAAGGAGATGCGAATAAGGGAATGCAGGTGATAGTATTTCCTTAGTTTTCATTATTTGTGTACCTTCTGATCAAAATAGTCGGATGAAAACACATATATTCAACAAATCGGTTTTATTCACTATTTCTATAATTGCATCTAGGCATTTCAAACTTACTGGAACTAAAGTACTGAATAACTGACTGCTGCTACTTTTAAAATATTACAATTACATATAATTGTAAGAGTAAATAGCAGTTTCAATATTTTTTTAAAATTTCGGAATACTTTTCCATTCATGCTAAGCTCTTTCAATTTTCCTTCATTGGTGAAAAAAATTTCAGTACAGACAGAAATACCCTCTTCCTCCTCATAATGAAAGATCATTATTTTCATATATTAATGAGAGATATCATTAGACCTTTCATTGTGAAATATGAAATTATGGCCTCACCAGAAAATGCTACAGCCCAACCCGGAGAAATTAATTTGGCCTATAATAATACATGAACTACAATTTTTCGCAAATGCAATTACTGTTATTTTTAATTCATGTAATAACTCTAGACTTTGTTGTAACTGTTTCAGTTCGGATTTGTATGCAAGCATGATAGCTTGTGTGTATCGATAGATGGAAAACTAGCTGGGACTATCAAAAGGTAAGTTTATTGCATTGATCTGAAAGCAAATTAAATTTACTATAGCATCATCAATATGGACTAGATGTGCAATTTTTGCTTATCATACTTGTACAACGCA
>JAULBW010005137.1:0-19483 GCA_032358265.1 Vaucheria bursata | reverse complement strand
GGTGAACATAGACAAACATTAATGAACATAGTAGAGCAGTTATGCCGTAGCAATTTAAAGAGATAGCAGGACCGGCAGATATCCTGACAACATTATCTCCAACAAGGGCATTAAAATGGATCCTAAATGGACTGAGAGCACCTCAAACTGGCCACCTCCAAAATGCTTGAAGGAACTTCAGTCACTGCTAGGTTTTACTAACTTTTATTGCATGTTTATTCCTAGCTATTCTGCAAGTATGCAGCCGCTGCTACAACCTTTGATGAAGGACACCCCTTATACCTGGTCTGAGAAATGCAACCAAGCCCTAAATAAGTTGAAGACTTTGTTCATTCATGGTGACATCCTAGTGCATTCAGATACAACACGTCCATTTGTATTGGAGGCTGATGCATCGGATTTTGCATTGGGTGGTATCTTATCACAGGAGTATTGTAAGAAATCAAATAGTGTAAAGAACGCGCAAATCAGAAGTCTAAAAACAAACAAGAATCACAAGACAAATGCACGTATAATTACACTATATCAATCTCTGTGCATATGTGTTGCCAAGAATGAATTATTGCCAACATAAACCAAGAACTTTGAAATGTGACTGCTGTTTGAAATGTAACTGCTGTTTGAAATGTAACTGCTAACACGGCGTTAACAAATCAATTCATAACAAGTATGGACACAAGTGGTGCTTGGTAGCATTCTACTCAAGGAAACTGATGCCTGCTGAAATAAATTATGAAATCCATGACATGGAACTACTCACCATCATTGCTTATATGTATCAATAGTGTGCCCTGCTGCTGAGCAATGAAGAACCCATACAGGTGTACACAGATCATTGTAATCTCCTGTATTACACGTCAACTTGTAAACTTAACCGATGACAAGCACGATGGTCAATATTTCTCAGCAATTTCAACTATACCATAATATACCGTGCCGGAAAGGACTGTGGTAAGCCGGATGCCTTATCAAGATGCGTAGACTATAAATTAAGACCTGATGACAACCAAGTCCAGTTCCAACAGAAGACATTACTTGATGAATAGCGCTTCATATTGGGCACCACTACAGGTCGTTCCACTTTGCTACTTGATGGTAATCGATTGGAACAAACCAAGGACCCTGACTTTCAGGTACTCAACAATAATGGTACCCTTTCTTCAGTCAACAATATTTACTACTCTAAGAACAGGCTGTTTGTGCCAACTAAACTTGTACCCCGGGTACTACGCAAATGTCATGATGACTTATTGGTGGGACATCTGGGAAGCCAAAAACTTACCACCTTATAAGCCAATCATATTGGCGGCCTTCACTGCAATGCAGTGTTAATAATTATGTGCAGAGTTGCAATGTGTGCTCACGTGCAAAACCTATTTGTATGAAGCCAGCTGGACTTCTTCACCCACTACCAATTGCACCTTGTCCGTGGTACTCAATTTTGATGGATTTTATCACTGACTTACCTTCCTCACAGGGGTTTGACTCAATTTTGGTTGTGGTAGACCGCTTCTTCAAAATGGCACACTTTATCCCTTGTACAAAAAAAATTAATGCAAAGGGACTAGCCACTCTTTTTATACAACATATTGTTTGCGCTCACGGCCTACCGCACAATATAATATCAGACCATGGACCCCAATTCAATTCACAATTCTGGCTTGTAGTCCTGAATCACTGCAAAATCAAACAAAATTTAATGTGCTTTCCATCCCCAATTGAATGGACAGACGGAATGCACCAACCAAACTCTGGAACAATTTCTTTGAATTTAGGCAGACCCATTACAGCTCAATTGGGTGGCCAATCTACCATTTGCTGAACTCACATATAATAGTACCTATCACGATGCAATCAAACAATCACCATTTATGGCAACATATGGGTTTGAATCTTCCACAAACTTGGATACTGAACTACTTCCAACAACCCCACCATCTTTTGCGGACTGGCTGTTACATCTATCCAACCAGCACATTCAAACAAAACTTCAATTGGAATGGACAACCAAACAAATAACAAAATTTGCAAATTGCCATTGTCGTTTGGTGACACTGCAAGTAGGTGATTCTGTTTTTTTGAACAGGCAGAACATTGCAACAAAGCGCCCATGCCAAAAATTAGATTGGAAGCAGTTTGGACTGTTCAAGGTCATTGAAGTCATCACTCCAGTAACATATTGCCTGGACTTACCTACCTCTTTTGGCCGTACCCATTATGCATTCCATGTCTCTTTGTTATCCAAACAAAAAAAGAGTACATTAACTGGCCGCAGGAATGAACCACTGCCACCACTATTGGTAGACACACAGGGCACACTATACACGGTTGACAACATTCTAGACTCAAAACTTATAAATGGAAAAACTCATTACTTGATTGAATGGCAAGGTTACAGACCTGAAGATGATACCTGGAAATCAGAGGAAAACCTAGTGGACTGTCAGGAACTGTTACAGACTTTCAAGGATTCACAACAAATGCCCAAACATTGCTCTGGGGGGGGGGGTACTGTAAGGAACTGCTTTGCGTACCTTTCCATATTGAGCAACAAGTTGGATTAAATCGATAAGTTAAAAGACTCGTGTTATTACGAGTCTTACTATGATGCAATGTAAAAGTTGCAAAGATTACTCTTTGCAATGCTAAAACTAATATACATTTATACTTTACATTGTGTCTTGTCAATCAGCGTTTCTAATATATTTTTCAAAACCTGATACCCCAATCCAATGGCCAAATAGAACAATTGAACTAAACTATTGGACAGTATTTGTGCACTTGTTCTAATTTTGAGTAAACTAATTGGTTGGAAAATCTTTCAAAAGCAAAGTTTTGTTCCAATTTCCATTTTCATGCATCTACCAACATGAGTTCTTCTGAACATGGTTTTGATCTGCCAGTTGATTGGTCAGCAGAAACTATTTCAGAAGTACCTTCTACCATACAGAAATATATATCAGGTTTGAGTGATCTGATTTAGGTTCTTTGTTGGAAGTTGAAAAAAATTAAAAACCAGCAAAACATTTTGTGGAAAAAAAATGCCACATTGAATATTAAAAAGGGAAAATGGTTTTCTTGGATTGCAGATTTATCAAAAATCAAAGACCATCAATTATATTGGAATAAATTGCAACAATTTTGAATTATAAAGAAGGTTAAATTGGTTGCATAATAGTTGGGGTTGCCGTATTCAATGAAAAGATTACATGATGTATTCCATGTGTCTCATTTACACCCAGTACAGAATACATGCCCCAGAACCAAACAGAGCAAGCTACCACCTGCCATATTAGACTAAGCTGATGAATACTTTGAAACTGAAGACATTTTGAATGGAAAGAAGGAATGTGGAAAGTGGAAACTCTTGATGTCATGGAAAGATTATTAAGCAGAGCTGAATAGTTGGGAGCCTGAAAAAACATCATTAGTTGTGGACATCTGATTAAAGAGCTCAAGAGTTGGTATTTCAGGTCATCAGAGTCTACAGCTAGGGGGTGTATGTTTTGAATTAATTCTTTAAGTGATTAATATCATTTTCCCTCTGTAGCTGCAAATATTTGGTAGAATTCTGTCTGTCCTTAAGTGCACAACAGAGGTTTTGGACCACATGGGATACCTTGGACTGCAATAGGCAGGGTTATAATTGGTGTGTTGCTGTGAAATTCAATTGCTTCCAGCAACACAAATTAAGTTGCATATATATTGACAAGAATTGTGTAGTTTGCATCTTACCTTTTTGTGGTCATTTCTGAAAAGAAATATTAGAGATTTTGGTAATTGATATATGCAATGATAAGTTTAGAACTACTTAAAAAAGAGGCAGGCATTGATAAAAACAGACGGCAGTTGCCAAAAACTCCTCAACATGCATTTCATAATTAATTTTGGCAGATGTCAACTTTAGAGAATAGAGTGCAATGGAACAAAAACTTCTGTCATAATACTACAATGAAATACTCTCAAGTGCAAAATCTGGCTCAATAATGAAAAATTTGAATGTGTCATGATGTTTTAAAAGAGCTGTAGAATTGAAAGTGCCCATTAATTTCAGGAAAAATGCAGAACATTCATTTGACCAATCAAATTCAGTGTCCTTCTTTAAAATATTAAACAATGGTATTGCTAACTGGGTGTAGTTTAGAATGAACATTCAATAAAAATCTGCAAATCCCAGAAAAGACTAAAGTTCTTAAAAGTTGGAGTAGGCTATGACTGAATTTTTATAACTTGAGATTTGGTTGAAATTCCACTATCTGAAAATCATGTAGCCTAAGGTGCCAATTCTAGATACCAAAAGTTCATATTTATCTAACTTTTTATTGAATAGATTTTCCTCCAACCATTGCAAAGTTGTATGAACATGAACAATATGTTGTTTCAGTTTCTTGAAATAAATTAGACAATCAAGATATGCTATGTAAAAATGTCTAAGTATTCACATAGAATATAAGTTGTTAAGTGCTGAAATACTACAGGAGCATTTGTGCAGCCAAAAGGCATGACTCATTATTCAAAGTGACCAAACCTGTAGCAAATAGTGGTCTTCCACTCCTCACCTTTACAAATTCAAACTAAGTTATAGTTGCGCTGAAGATTGATCTTGGTAAAAATTTGCTCTCAAAAATTAACTTAACACTTCATGAATTAATGGAAGTGAATAATGATTCCTTACTACTATTCTATAAATAGCAGTGTAATCAATTAAAGGAAAAAGCTTTGTTCTTCTTTGTAACAAAAAAATATTGAAGCACCAGCAGATGAAGTGGATGGTCTAATAAAATTTTTAGCCAATTGCTCATCAAAATATTTATTTAATGTATCAAGTTCAGGTTTTGAAAGAGAATAAATAAACTCCAAAGGAATTTTGCAATCATCTTGCAAGTCTATGGACATATCATACTTCTAATATTCTGGAAGAATGTCAGCTTCTAATAAGAAAACACTCTACTAAATTCACAATATTCCTTTGGCAAAACACTATAAATTTGATAAATTTTATTATAAATGTGTTGAGTAGTATTTTCTGGTACTTTAATAGGATTATCAACAGGTATTTTAATGTCTTCATTATTTGTATTAAATTTTGTAGTTTGTACAAAAGTTTGACTAACAATATTGAACATTGTTCTACATCACAAATATTATTTTTAATGAAAGATAATTTCAGTAGTTCCCAACCAAAAGTTTCAACTTCCTTAATCAATCTAATTCAAGAACAATAGATAAATGAAGAATTCTAATAATGTTCAATTTATGTATGCATGCTACATTATGATTAGTTAACTTGCAATTTGCAAATAAATGTGAATTATCTGATGGCAGCATGCTTCCGTTGATGGTTTCCAGTGTTACCAGCAAACCTATTTCATGCTCCTCTAAACCCAGTATTTCCAGTACAGCTTTACCTGTAAAGCTGAAATCCAAGCCAGAGTCCATTAATATCAAGATATCCATCCAAGAATCATTCAAAAACATGAGTTTTACAGAAACATGTAAGATCTTTTCTTTCTGAAGTTAGACCTATTGAACATTTAGACATAAAACTTTTGGGGACTGATTTTCCAGTTGACAACTTCCCCTTCCTTGCCAAGTAATTGAGTTTTTTTGATGCTGAAATTTCATTGAATATTGATCTCTTTCATGGCTATTGGACCCACAATAAAAACAGAAATGATTTTTGAGTCTCTTTTATATTTCTTTGGGTATTAATAAACTATGTTTGAGTTGTCAATCCAGTAGCTACAGCATCAGGATCAGAATTCCAATTATCTAGAATTTTGATGTGTACAGAACATGACAAAAAGTTTTATTAAATCTTTTTTATTGATACCTTTAAAAAATGGTTGTCAATTCAAATTTCATATATACAGTATTCATCAATAGAAAAGGGACAATTAAATTTGCAAGTTTCATCCTTTACTTCATTTCCAAGGTCCTGATAGAAAACTGGAAGTACTACTTTTTTGAGTCATTGAACTTCCATCAAATGATGCTGAGGATCTGCTGCTAAAACAGATTTAGAATGGTACTTTTGTTGTAGTAAAAGAAGCTCATACTCTGCCTAACAATTTTGGTCAACATTGCCAAAAAACAACTAAAATATAGGGCTCAGATTGTTCAAAAGATTGAAGCATTTCATGCTCACATTTTAAATAACGTGCAATTCAACTGAAAACCAAAGTCTTTCAGAAAAAAAACAGTGTAAATAACTTGTACAAACTATCTTGAAAGCAATATGGTTGGGTGTGGAAAACATTTTTGAGTAGCAAAATTAAACAAGATCTCTTCCAATTTCCCATAAAATACTTAATGTCAGCAGCTTTAGGTTTCTTTTGTGTATCTATGGTTGATATTGAAGTAACCAATTACACATTCAATACACTTAGCTGCTCCTGTTGGAAATGTATCACATCATGCAAAATCAAAAACTGTTGAAAAATTTCGTTTAAATCCATTGTCCTGGCAGAAAACTGTAGTGAACATGTGGTGCAAAGTGAACTAAAACAGGAATAACAAAGGAAAAACAAGGACAAGAGATGAAGCAAGAAAATGCAACAAAATTGTTAGAAAATCTCAAGCATATTGTTTCATTTCTGCCAGTGAGCAAAAACACAAATTGTGAACAGTATGTACTTACAAACTTAATTATATCTTACCAAGAATTTCTGATATCAATCTATACATACATGTATATATATATAAAGTAAACGCAAGTTGGTAAACTTTGTTAAGATCCAATCTGTTTTGCCATGATTTATTATGATGCTGTGACTCTATGGACTTAATTTGTCTTACATGTACATTCTTGTAAAGTATGTTCTCTTAAAGAGTGTTCTCTTAAAGACTGCTCTCATAAGTGTTTTCTCATATGCATGTGCTCTTAAATAGTATTGTGTTGACAAGATTTATTCTTGGCAGCACATGAATAGGGATTAATCTATTGTTGGCTGTGTATGTTTCCTTTGGGTTTCTGGTTGTGCTTATTACTGGTTACATGTATAGTCTTTAATCTAGTGATTTCCAACAATACATGTAGTTATATTTAAAATTGTGTTAAGTATGTTAGGAATCACTAGACTAAAAACTTTGCATATAGCCAGTAATAAGCACAACCAGAAACCCAAAGGAAACATACACAGCCAACAATAGATTAATCCCTATTCATGTGCTGCCAAGAATAAATCTTGTCAACACAATACTATTTAAGAACACCCATTTATGAGAAAATACTTATGAGAGCAGTCTTTAAGAGAACATACTTTACAAAAATGCACATATAAGACAAAGTAAGTGACTAAAATCACAGTTCCACAACAAATCACGGTGAAACAGATTAGATCCTGACATGTATGTATTTGTCTAAAATGTGCAATTTATGTTCTTAATCTTAACAGATGTAAATAAATATGAGAATATGTAGGTTTATGCCAATTATTTTGCATAGTGTCATATGAAGTGAGTTTCTGTACACATACTTTGACACTGAACAATACAAATTAACTCAGCTGCTACAAACAAACTGATAGAAACTACACATATGCTACATTTAGACTGTCTACCGGAACTGAATAGTATATTGTTCAAATACAAACCAAATGGCTACAAGTTAAACAATCAAATAATTCTATTTGGAATATTGTTTGAACCAATAAAATTACCACAAATAATGAGTAACTACCAAAAGCTAATTAATTGCGCTGTTACTTAATAATATTACTTTTTTTGCTATGCCTCCTTCATGTCCTCTTATGTGTGCATGTTTTTCTTTGTAAACAGACTGTTACAAATCTCAATTTTCCTCTCACTGTTCTTAAATTAAGCTACAAACACTATTTGATGCACTTGAATATCCAACACAAATACTGTATTAGATTTTATAAAATCAGTATCACAATTTTTTGTAGATGAGATCTTGTTACAAAATAGGGTTTTTCTGTAAGCCAAAACCAACAGCAGGATATACCCATTACACAATCTTGAATCTAAAATTTTAGTGTGTCTCAGGATTGCACAGCAAGATCAAAAAGAAAAAGCTATTTATAGATAAAAAATATTTACATTACAGAACTAAAACAGAAATAATGCCAGTATCAGGAATTAACCCGTAATACGGTTAATCCCTTATCTTTGTAGTTGCAGATATTCTGACAATTTGAAATATGTTCTCAAAAAGAATGTTCTCTTTTTGAGAACATGATGCTTCAGTTTCTAGTTTAGTGTTGCATTTGAGAAGTGATCTTACTTCTCGCAACACAGGTTAAGAATAATATACCTGTTCCAGGCTGTTACTCTTTTGTGTTGTTCTCTTGTGTCCTCATCTCTAGCCTCTGCATCTTGACAGCCAGAAGTCAAAGTAGAGCAAATGTTATAGAAGCATTGACAGGAATGAATTGGGCAATGCATCATTATAAACATGATTCATTGTTCAACTCATTCCTTGATTTGCAATAGAATAATGTATATTTTCATGTATAAAAATATAGAGCAACTGTTAATGATATGTTAGGTATTCTTAACAGTGTTTAGCCATATCAACCTATTGCTCAACCAAATGATTAACTACTTAAACCAGCTTCATAAGTTTGGAATGAGTTTCACATACTATGATAACTCAGAGTAGTTATATTTCAATATTGAGTAAAGCAAAACAGTACATGTTTCATGCTGTCTCTGACGTGGTTTGATATCTGAAATTTTTGTCTATCAATGTAGCTAGATAAAATATGTGCCAATTTTAATGCCTCAATGTTATAAATGCAATAAGCAAAAGGAATGAAGCCAAATGATAATCAGTTTGTGATTATCTTGTAGTAAGCCAACTAAACTATGATATGTGTGATTTTAGAAAAGTACAGAGAAACAGAAACCCAGGATAAAAACATTTACAATAACTTTTACTAGTTCACTTCATGTTTTGACAAAACTCATTCTTGGCAACACATTGCACTAATAGCACTTCCAATACATCAACTAAACTCAAACACAAACAATATTAGCAAGTACTCAAGATATTTCAAATAGAAGACATGGCCCAATATTAGTTTTTAACATATATTAGCAATTACAATTGTAGTTGCCAGAAGTAAACATACTTCAGAGCAAAATACAAATTATAATTCTAACCTATCATCACAGCTGGATGTATTGAACATTTACTTCCCTCAAAACTTCTTTAGAATTCTGCAGCTTTTAGATGAAATTAACCCTTCAAAGAGTAAATTCCAATTTCACCAGTTATGGGGTTAACTCCTAACACTCAAATAAATGCAAAATAGGGCTTTATGTTTATAATGCAAATTTTTCTTATCCTGATGTCAACTTCAGTGATATGGCATTGACATGGTAAAAGATCACTTCATGTAAATACTGTCAGGATACTTGCTGGTCCTGCTATCTCTTTAAATTGTTACGACATAACTGCTCAACTATGTTCATCAATGTTTGTCTATGTTTGCTTATATTCTGCCTGCACCATTCTCACCTTTTCATCCCTTTAACCTCATTGCGCCTTTTATCCTAATTTTGCCTTAAATGCCAAACACTTTATGTCAACACCTTTGTCACAATCCTTTATGAAATCCTTTGTTCTATACTTCTATAATTTTCCACTTGTCATGTTTCTTATGGTCAATTGAAAACTTCTTGGATTATTTTCTTCAACTAGTTCAACCAACAAAAGAATGATTCTATTTTCATCATGCTCCCTCAAAACTGTTCTATACCATCTTCTATTCTACTTCAAACTCTGCTTCAACTTACTGGATATTATTCCAGAGTTGTCATCAAAGTTATAATTCTGCTTGAATTAATCTTATTATCAGTTGCTCTGCTTTACTTCACTTTATTTTCATCAAAGACAATTTCTTAGAATTCCTTAAATAATTCTAGAATTGTCACATGCTTACAAATAGAAATTATAACATTTATTTATGGAGTAAAAGATGCAGCAGCAAGATTCAGCTAGATTCACTGGAAAGCAAATGTCAAGGGCACTTCAAGAGGGTATACCGCAGGAGCTAACAGGGACATGTTTATTTGTTCAGTCTTGTGTTCATATTTACTCTTCATCAGTTAAATAAACCTATTATATTTTATTAAATCTTATGTTAGCTTTGCTGTTTGTCTGTGCTAGGAATTAACTTGTTAACAGTTAAATTTGTGTTATAGCTGTGGAATCCTGTTTTTATGGCAAGTCATTGTTTTGCATATTGGAATTCTGAGTTTATGGCAAGTCATTGCTGGTTTTTGATGGTGGGCTAAGTTTGGGATTTGTGTGTTGCTGTGAAGTATGTTTCACTTCCAGCAACACAAACTATGTTTGTGTAAATATACTTTCTATATTTAGTTCTGAGTTCTGTTTGATACACATTCATAACAGTCTGCCCTCTGCTATGCATTGGACATTACCCCACAGAGCCACTCTATCAATAATGGTACTAACAATATATTATATTACTATACCCTTTCTTCTTCCATCATTCAACAAATACTGATACAGACAATTTGATGTAGAGTATTCCATTATGTCATTACCACATTACTCAAATGAAAGTGACTGAATTTTTGGCCAACTATATTGGGTCATCCTAGGAATCTACCAATTAGAAACATTAAAAAATTGATGACTCATATGCAATTCTGAAGGGTTGAAATGTAGTTCAATACAGCTATCATTATTGGTTGCGACTCAAGTGCTAAAGAGTTGTCCTGTTCTGCATCATGACTCTTAAAAACTGAAAATTATCAGTTGAAGCCAAATTTAACTTGATAATTGCTAGCACATCAGCTGCTTGCCCTGCTTAGATATCCTTGTTCCACCTCTCTTGCTATGTTGTTGCCATTTTTATACCTCTCCCTTGGAATACTAAATGTCCGGGTCAGCTTAGCTAAAAAACAAATGAAATACAACACATTGCTAATAGTATGCTAAATTATGGCTGCTCTCATAATATAACTGTAGTATATTACTAGTACTGTATTTATGTAGATGTAGTTGCATATTACAATTCTTTTCTACTGGCAATGGAATACTGCATATTTTACTAAGACTGTAATTATATAGTCGTATTATATATTTTCATTTTGATATAAGATACAGGTTCTGTAGTTACCATGCTAATACATTGCTAGTAGTGAACTGTTATACTAAAGCAGTTCTACTTAATTACTGTCATATTAAAAGTGGTGAACTATACTTCTAGTTTAATAGCACCTGCCAGCCCAGTGCTGATAATATTTTTTTTCTCACAAATTTCCAATTTGGATTGGCTGGTCAAGTAAATAATATCACCATTTCGGATGACGTCACCGTTACGAATGACGTCACGACAAGACATCTGTGTCATGTTCGTGGTTGACTGAAAAAGATGCATTTTCATACGTTGCGTAACTGCTTCAGCCATAATTTTGAACCAATATGATTATAAATTTCATGCAATAGAGCAGCTGACTTAAATATCCTCCCTGTTCATTCTAATTTTGTTTGATAAGAATTAGAGAAAAATGTTTTTTACTAAGTTTCTATCAAACCTGCTCCCTGCCGACGCAAGCAGTTCATGCTCAGATCAAAGACTCAATGACCTTGAAAAAGCTCACTTGGAGCTTAAGAGAGCTCTTAAAATATCCGAATTTGTTTGTCATGGTCTGCAGGATGTTGCTCTTAGAAAACTTATTTCCGATGCTGATGGCCAAACGCATGAAGATTTTCAAAAGCTCCGTTTTCTAGCAGAAACTGAAAGAAAATGGTCATTTGTCATGCCTAACGTTCAACGGAATCGAATTACTTCGTGTTCGAAAGAAGTGCGACAATACCGTAACTTGCGTAGAATAAAATTAACGCGGAGTAGAGATCTGTGCCTAAAGGTGGTCATTAGGTCTTATCGAAGTATTTACTTTCGACTTCCTTTAAATTTACCCAAGAATTCCAATGTGATACAGCAAACTTGAGGTATAAAGTTTTTAGCTGAGTGGTCAACAAGTCATCGGACTTTTATTATAGCGGGAAATAATTTTTTGAACAAGTTAGGAATTATATGAGTGCACAAGAAAAAGTAACTAATCTATTTATGACTTCTCTTCACCTAGAAAGCAGCGAGTAAGATTTTTTAATTTATTCAATTGAGATTGACCTGTGCTATGTGCCATGGCACATTTAGCCACAGTCATTGAACTAAGTGTTTGTATCAATATCTGAGTTATTTACACTGTTTGCTAGGATCGATTATAACTTAACTTATTTTCTGTACTGTAAAGATTCGAATGTTCCATGAAAAAAAGGACCCAGTGCAAGCAACAGAAGGTACATGCAGTAATGGCAAAACCTTATCGCCAATAGCACAAAACGATTTATTGAAATATTCCTTAATAGTGGTCGTTCCTAACCAAACAAGTCGAGCTGGTTTTCCTGTCCCAGTTGAAAAGCAAAGTTTGCCAGTTTTTCATGATGCATCTAAAGTAAGTTTTCAATCAATATCTCCAAATGAGAAGATAGTAAGTTATTAAATACTTCATCATTAATGCAGTCTATACAAAAGTGTGGATGGCATGCTATCGATTTGAACGGACAAAAATTTAAGTGCACACAAATGAGAGCAGCTGATTTTTCCGCTACTTACTCCACTGTATTTAAAAGGGTAACTTGTTATTTTAAGTAGTAGACATATATACACGACTCAATTTTTTTCAGTATTTTTTGCTGGTTTGTTAATTAGATAAATCCTAATGGACTTCCAACTTGCAATTGGCATGCTACTTATTGTACAGCAGTGCGTCATGTATTTGAGTTTTGTTCACCTCAAATCAGTTGTCCAAGCAGTTATGCCCTATGCAATGAGTGCCTAATCAATGACGTATTAAAAGGTTTGTGCATATCATCAAATTGCATCATAATGGATTTTAAATTTAACCGAATCTTTTGTAAAGGTGTCCCGATCCCTTCAATCTCACTATTTACTGTCCCTGGTGTGGTAAAGTATGAACACAATATCATATCTCCTGCTACTCTTGTAGTTCGTCCAAGAATGGAAGTACTGAAAAATTCCACAATTTCTTTAAAAACATACAAATGTTTACCTTCTACTTCTCTTTTTATATCTCCTTTGCGACCAATAGTTTTACCACGATTAATAGATTCTTCATTATACGGAGATTTTAGATCCATGAAACATGAAGTAAAGGTCTGTTTGTAATATTGAGGACTAATTTTGTCTTGCCTCTGGAATCATATTGTATACGCTCAAACATTTTATATTTCACATGGGAATATTTTCTGACTCTGTATTCCTCCCAGCTAAGTGCTGAGAGAGAAAGTTGCATCCACATTTCAAAGGTAATTGTTCAATCTGCATGGCAAGTTTATGCAGCCAAGCAAGATCGATATTGCAAGGTAAACAAATTGGTGGTAGTAGAGATATTTTTATCAAATTCATATCAAATAATATCTGCGGTCAGATTTTTGAGAAAAAATATTTCTGTCGTGAGAGAATTCTGGCAGCTGTAGCAATCCAGGCTATTATAAGACGATATAATGCCCGAAAACTAAAAACTAGCATAGAAGAAATTTGCAGATGCGCAGCATTAACTTTACAAAAGGTGACTTTTAAATCTAACTTTATATGGCACAGTTTTGAATTATAAAGCTATGCAATTCAATTCATATCTATAGTCCATATATGTAAAGCTGATATTCCATAAACTGATGCCATCAGTTACACTCAGAGCTAAAATTAAATAAATTAAGTTAGAAATATTTGTATTCATCAGTAACGGAAGGCTGGTGGATTGTATTACTACCAAAATATAGAATGAATCATTTAGTAGAATTTTCAAACATAAACTGCATTGATTCATCTCTTGCATCACAATAGGTTTTTGCCTTGAATGCTCAAAGAAAAGCAAGAAGAATACAATCTATGCGCAATAAAGCAGCTACTGTAATACAAAAAATCTATCGAGGACATTATCAGCACTCTCTTGCAAGTAAAGTGAGCTGAAAAATGCGTTTGTACTATACATAGTATATTCTGTAAATTCTCCAAGATCCAGAAATTTTTTAAGATAGCTTGACTAATATTTAGCTAGGAATGGCTATGATCCTGTCTAGACTAGATTTCAATAAAACTCTATCTTTGCCTTGGCCATGTTCCAGTCACGCTTCTCCACACAATCATCAGTAGCATACACAACGTTTGTGAACAAACTGATATGCATACATTTATACGCTTTTATATTTTGCAGTTGAATTCAAGACTTTATAAACAAAATGGCGCTAATTTAGTATTCATATTCTCTTCAAGATATATTCCATAACATATTTACTTCCCAGCTGCTATACTTCACTTTCATAGCTAAGTAGGATTAGATGATTCGAATTCTTGATTTGAAAAGAGATTTACCAAATAGCAAAGTAAGCCGCAATTAAAAATGTAAAAAATGAGTAAAAAAATTATTTAGTACTGTATCTATCATTTTAAATTCAATCAATCTTATTTACAACTTACCACGATATACGGAACTTGGCATTTATTACATAGTTATCAAATGATACAGGATTAAACAAAATTCTTGTATGCATTTTGATCACGTCAATCATGGAAGAAAATCAATAAAAGTAATGCTTAACTTCAGTATACTTTTCTAAAATAGGAGTTATAAATTTTATTTCATGCATGAAGCTGAGATATACAATACTTTCGAATAAAATTTGCCTACATGTTATTGTTATATAAAACGATTATCTCTCATTGTACTTACAAGTAGGAGCACTATATAAAAAAAATGACGAGTAATGCTGCAGGTACTCTATTACATTTTTTTCACAAGATTTTAGCTTGTCGGCGAGCTGTTAAAGTAAGTGAATTTTAGGGTACATCTTTGAATTAAAACTATTGTGATGTATGTCAAGCAATCGACTTTTTGTATATTTTATTTATTATTAGCTTCTCTCGGCTCCAATCAAAATGCATTGAAAAATAACATATTACTTTATCACTTAGAATTCATTATTGATTAGATTATTATGATAAGCTCCTTGATAATAGAATTCAATCGCCAATACTTTTTCCCCATTGAGAATTTTTTATATCTATGAAATTTAACATATATAGGGGGGGGGTTGTTTGATGTGCAGTAAGAATATAAAATGCAGTGATATATGTACTTTGTCGGAAAAACTTCATTGTATTTTAATAGGAATCAAAAAAGGCTCAAGCAAAAGTGAGAGTTATCCTCCGGTATAGTGCTGCAGTTGTTATACAAAGAAGGTATCGTTACTATGCAAGAAAGAGTGCTGTGAAGGTAAATTACACAGAGTATATTTTACAATAATTGATGAAAACTATTAAAAATTATAACTGTTGTGTTTTCAACCCAATCAATTGAATGCGGCTAATAAATTTTTTAACTATTTATTGATATCATCATTTTTATTTGGAAGATACGTAATTTATACCGCTAAAATCATTTGATTTACTATATAGAGTATAATGATTTTAAAAAGTATTATCTAAAATATTTTGAACTTGGCATTCTAGCCTACCCTGATGCCACAAATGTATTTTCATTAGAAATTTAAAATGATTGCAATTAAAATTGGCGCAAAATGACTCAGCAACGATCATAAAGCATAAAAATGCACTGAATGAATGAATTTCAAAAAGTATTAATTTAATATTCATTTTTCTTCATTATTTCAGGTCTTGATATTTGTTTTTGTTGTTGACATAACTTTTGAATCAAAAGATGTGCCTGCTAACTTTTCTCAAATTAAATTAATGGAGAAAAATAAATATTTAACCCTTCAAGTTTTTAACATACAATGCATGTGAAGACTGTACTCATTTGCTATGTTTTCATTTCTCCACCAGTGAACGTTGTGGATAATTTTTTGCATTTTCTGTAAATGTGCAATTTCTCAAAACTATTAAAGATCTATGGTTGGAATATGAACATATATATTTATTGACTCTTGGAAGTTAATTTACTATTTTCATAATTTGTATAAGGGCAAAAGTAAACATAACTCAAGGAATATAAAGGCAAAATTAGCATCATTAGTTAAATACAAAGCAGCTTTAATCATTCAAGAGGTAAACATTGCATACCATCTTTTGATCGAATGTGTTCTTACTTGATTATAACATAATATACAGATGGTAAGAAAACATATTACATACTGCCAGCTTGAGATTCTTAAAATAATGCAAATACGGCAACAAATTTCTGGTGGGAAAAATGAAAAAATTATGTGCTTAAACGAAAATTCTTTAAATTTCATTGGATCTTCTCAAAACAAATTGGTGCTAAGTATGGCTGGAGTCTGCACGAAGGTATACATTTTTGTAAAATGTATCTGCTGATAATAATAAATATGGGCTAGTAAGCTTGCACATACTCTCAGGTTGAATTTTTATCACGACTGCTTTCATTTTTTGCTTGGCATGGACATCCAGTTCAATATGCTGAGATAATTTCTCTGTTGAATCGATTTCGAGATAGTTCAAATATGTTTCATTGGAACACGTTTGTTGAGGAATTTGAGTACGGTGGTGGCAGAACAGGCACTTGCAGAAAACATGCTTATATTCTTTGCAGCAAATGCCAAGGACCTTTAGGTTCACACAGGAAAAAATTATACAACTGCTTAGTTACTGCTAGTAGTAACCTTGACAATGGCAAGTGCGAATATATGTTTCTGCAGGACCATCGCTTCAGCCGATCAATTAGTCAATTCAATGGTTAGTTCTTTTTAATATATACATATCAAACAAAGGAGTATGATCAATATTTTTTTAGCAGGAATTGACCTTTCTTTTAAATATCACATGCCTGCCGGAGTTAAAGGGATCAAACTTGAACGAGTGCTGAAAAGAAATAATCCTTCTAAACATTGAATAAGCTAACAATGATGCTATTTAAGGAGCTAATCCTAAGCAATAATGCATAAATCATCACTTCTTGTGCGAATTTTATAATTAAATATAATCAATAGAAATGCCATGCTCTTAAGATGGAAAAAATATGATGATTAAGAACTTGAACTCCTATTTATCTCATTATTTTGAAGCTTTTTCATAAAATATTGAACATTTGGAGCGCCAATTAATATTCGTAGCCATTTTGGCATTGCCTCTTGAGAAGCAATCATATTGTATCCCATACGTTCATATAAATTCATTGCTGGAAGATTGCAGGGATCCACATGCAAATATATGGAATCGGCATACCAAGTGCTTCTAATTAAATGCTCTGATAAGCGCACCAGCTGGGTTCCAATACCCTACATAAAAAAAGTAGCTTAAGTGCAAAATTATAGGACCTAGACCAAGCAGAAAATCTCAAATGAGCAAACAGGAAGTCACCATAAAACCAAATATCATACCCACCAAAATTTTTGTCGCTTACAAGAAAAATTGATACATTCAATCAGAGAACATCATTGAAATACAGCATGCTGCACTCTGAGCAAAGCTCAATGCAATTAAATTTTAATTGCTCGAAAAAAATTACTAATCTCTTGAAATAATCAAAATAAAATGTTGAAATATTGCCGATAAATAAATTGTTGAAATACGCAAACTCTAATCAGAGTAATACTGAATAAGATCTTAAACTCTATTCACATTAGGCTTATTCATCTTAGTGCAATACCACCTTTATGATTCACTGTTTAAAAATATGATAATAATCCAAAAATGGCTAAATGATTGTTCAATGAAATAGCTTGGAAACATGTGATTGCCAATCATCCACATGAAAATAAATTACATGCTTGTACCAAATTCAAAAAAATATATCATTGGTTTGACACGAATGAACATTTTCTTATATATAATTGTAAAGTTTAAATTGAGCTATTTCTTTCTGAGCCCCTTCTAAAAAAGCAATGGTAATTACTACAAACTTGCATTTTGTTGAAATTCTACTGTAATGTGTGAACTAAATTGCATAGGTACAAGAAATTGGTCTGAACAAATACTTGATGAGAGCGCATAAGTAGGGTAATTCCAAATAAAATGTACTAGTTCTTACTATAAATACATTTAGATTGATGTGCAGTGAACATGACTAACCTGTCCACGGCATTGTTCTGAAACTGCTAAATTACAAAGATACGGCTGAACTTCAAGAGGTAATAAATTTTCTTTCAAAACATCAAAAATGCGAAAATTTCCAGATAAGCTCCCATCAGGAGCACGTAGCATCAGCTCCACAAAAGCTATAATCTAAGGGAAAAGAATGCCAATGACCTTGCAATTGGATTTCAAATGAATAAATAAACTAGCCTTATTATTGTTCGGATTAAACACCCCTATCATCATATTCTTGTCATAGTCGGTGAAAGCAACATTTCTACTTGACAACCATCTCCGGAATTTGATGCCCAGATAAACCTCGAGGAAACTGCAAAGTACTTAGGATAAATATTCATCACTTCTAAATTAATGGAAAGCATTTTTCACCTTATACCACGTAAATAGACATTTAGAACAGATAAAAGGGGCTCCAAAACCTTGATCGAGGGTAAACATTAATTCTAGAAAAAACTTGTGGCTGGAACCTTATAACCACCTGCAACTCGAGTTTCGAGAAGTCTGCAGGGGAATCAAGAGAGATTTCAAATGGAAATGACTCCAAGAGAAGCTCTGAAACTTGCGGAATATCTTCATCCTATTCCAAGCAAAAGGAACTAAAATGCGGTTCAAAGATATTGCAATAGAAACTGCAATATACCATTATCATTCGAGCAACCATTGAGCGATCTTCACCAAAATACTGCAAGCTTGATGGAATACTGAACTTTTTTTGAACGAAAGTCTCTTTCCCCATAATAATGGATGTTGCAAAGGCATCACAATAGCAAACTAAGATTAAGACGAAAAGAACTCCGAAAGAGAGGGGCATTAAAAAGATCTTTCTTAAAAGGTTCAAGCAGCCATAAACTTTAAAGCCACATGCATGGCATTGATATTATAGATGTGGTGTACAAGATGGCAATAAAATAATCTTACAGATCAAGTCATGCTATGCTGGACTCAAATTCAAATTACTCAAAAAGGTATTGCACTAGGAATCAGGCCCACAGCCTATATAGGTCGAGTCTGCCCATAAATTTTGTCTAAATACCAGATTTCAAATAAGGCTTTATATTTTTACTAGGAATATCTCAATTTTTTAGGCTGCTGCATCCAGGACAGTCAAATAAAGCAAAGGAGCAGAAAGCATATCTTCTTAACTCTTTTGTATTAAAATTACATTTTAAGTTACACGAAGAAAATGGACTTGGTGAATTAACTGATGACCTCAATAAAGTTTTAATATTTTTCCGATTAAAAATTTCCGTTCATGACAGCCTGTCCTGAATTTAAGAAATATAAATTGATTTCTTAACTGGTGTACAACATTACCACTGTCAGGATCTGATCTGTTTCGCCGTGATCTGTTATTGAACTGTAACTCTATGGACTTAATTCGTCTTATATGT
>JAULBW010005126.1:0-19534 GCA_032358265.1 Vaucheria bursata | reverse complement strand
TCAACCCAGTTGCTTATAAATTACAATTACCAGCTACTATGTCCCGAATACATAATGTGTTCCATATTTCGCTATTACCGCGTCACAAGACATCAGAGTTACCCGATTGAAAACGTTATTTGCCACCACCCATACATATCAATGACACTGGGGAACTCTATGAAGTTGCAGACATTTTGGATGTTAAAAAAGTTTGCGGAAAGTTTCACTTCTTAATATCTTGGAAAGGTTATCCAGACTCAAACAATTCATGGGAACCAGAAGAGAACTTAGTAAACTGTTGTGGACTTGTTGAAGATTTTAAACATCAATTTCAAGAGCATATGGAATCCACGGTGAGGGAGGCGTATGTCAGGATCTGATCTGTTTTGCCGTGATCTGTTATCGAACTGTGACACTATGGACTTAATTCGTCTTATATGTGTATTCTTGTAAAAGTACATTCTCATTAGTGTGTTCTCATAAGTATGTTCTCATTAGTGTGTTCTCACAAGTATGTTCTCATAAGTGTGTTCTCATATACGTGTGCTCTTAAGTAGTATTGTGTTGACAAGATTCATTCTTTGCAACACATGAATAGGGATTAATACATTATTGGCTTTGTGTCTTCTTTGGGTTTCTGGTGATGTTTGCTATTGGTTATATGCATAGTCTTTAATATATTGATTCCTAACAATTTACAATATGATTATGGCTAGTGAGTTGGAAAAGATAATTTATTTGTATTTATACAAAGTGTTCTATTTTAGAATATTCAACTGCAACAGAAACAACTGCAAGAAGTTTGTTTTAGATCATTTTGCCTAGTATCTATAAAGGGTTGATTTGATCATTTCATTTTTAATACTAATTACAGCACTATTAAAGTGGAAACACCTATGCCAGTTTTTGATAGGAATTTGACAATTACATCTTTGACGACTTTTAATAACTAGATTTATCTATTTTATCACTTTGTACCAATCACTTGACACTTTAGTGACTTTACACAACAGTAAATAATAATTTCAGACACTAAAAAGGTGCCATCAACATGAACAAAATTTTTCTCAAAATATTGAATTGAATTTTCTTTATTATTTGCTGAGTTAAAAAAAACATATTTTTTATAGTTGATTTGGCAACAGTTTACTACTGTTAAGACTTGCAAGGGAAAAAGGTTAATAAAGCAAGAGAGAATAGACCAAGAAAAAGTAACCAAAGAATGGAAATGGACAAATGGCAACAAAAGAAACAAGAAAAAGAAAGGAAAGCAAGTGTATCAACTTTTATGTGTGTACTGTATATTTGTGTACTTGTTTCCATTAATGAATAAAAACACAAAGATGAAATATATGAAGAAACTGTAATACAACAGACTGTGAAATGAAAGAATATACAACATGCAAAACAAACAAGATAAATATAACAAACTAGAAGAATTATATAAATATAATGTATTAAGCAGGAAGGAAGCTTCTCTGAAACTAACAATGATTCTCTGCACAGTAGCAGAGTATTTGTGATGAAAACAGAGAAGAGTGAAAGATTTTTACAATTAATAAATGTGGAGCATGGATTAGCCAGATATCAAATAATTGGGTTACTCCGTCAGGTGTTTGTCAGAGATGTCGGTTTGGGAAACACCAAGAATATACTTTGTGGAATAAAAAAAACAATATAGATGTTAAAGATGTGGATATTGTAGGAAGGATCTTTTTTGTATGTAGGATTATAGATAAGGAGTGTACTCCTATATTGTGACATGAAGGTGGAATCACTCCTGTAATTCCTCTGACAAAGCTCTACATAGTGATTTTCAATCCGTGTCACCAACTCATAAAAATCTTCAATGTTTTCAGACCAATCATAATTGAAATGCACACTCTCAATTTTGTTATTTAGTTCCTCATAAAACAGACTAACTTTTAGGAATGTAACACGTAACATAAACACAAGAAATCTGTAACAGAATACGTATATTATTACATCCTAAATTGTGTTGATAGAAGTGAGATAACTTCAACACAATAAAACATCACTTACTGAAATTTGTTCTCATAACCTAAACTGGAACTTGTTCTTATAATCCAAACTGAAACTTCAACATAGCATTAGGAAAAATGTACCGCAGCTACAGAATAGAATCAACTCCCTTAGAGGTGAATTTCTGACACTAACTAAAACTGCTCCTGACCATTGTAACTCAGTTGATAGATGCTGAAACTTTGATATGTATATTGTTGCCACTCTATATCCTTGACGCAGATCCAATAATTTGCGCTCAGCTTCATGTGGTCTGTTTATATCTTCAAAAGTAATTTTGAAATCTCTCTCAAATTTATCAGAGGAACTCAACATAGCACAATTAGTCTCCAGAAAAAGTATTATCCAATTGAATGCAGTTTTCCAAAGTAGGTTTACATCATAAAAGACTTGTGACTGTTCTATACTAAAACATGGCTGTCTTGAAAACAATTTTAAGCTGTGACAGAAAGGCACGGGATTTACTCCTATTGCCAGTAAATGGATCCGGAGGAATTACTTTTGGTTCTGCTGTTCTTGCTAAGGTTGAAAATGTTTCAACATGCTGCTGTTGTTGTGAGGAAAAAAGTATTTACATTCCATTTAAGTACTTGATGCTGCAGATGTACACTTTCTTCTTCAACCTCTTCCAATTGCAATTGAAGATTTCGGTTTTGGATAATCAGCACTTCCGCATCTTTTTGGATAAATTCACCATCAATTGTTTTCTTGAAAAACTGTTGAGAATCACTAGATTAGAGACTATGCATGTATCTAGTAGTAAGAACAACTAGAAACCCAAAGAAAACACACACAACCAATAATATAATAATCCCTATTCATGTGTTGCCAAGAATGAATCTTGTCAACACAATACTACTTAAGAGAACACACTTTCAGAGAATGCATATATAAGACATATTAAGAATTACAGCTTTACAACAGATCACAGCTAAAGTGATAAAATCCTGACAATAACCTGGTTGTTTCTCAGTTACAATGATACAGAGTAATGAATTGTACCAGACAATAGAGGTTTTCCTTTAATACTTTTGAATATAACAGGATCATGCAAATGCTGAGATAAAATCTTAAGGAACTGAAAGAATTGTGCATCCACTAATAAGTGATTTGTACCTGAATCAACTAAAGCATTTACTAATGTGGCTCCTTGCCTTTCAAACACAAGTTCTACACAAAAATATGGGTGCTATTCACCAATTTAAGATGATACACTAATCAAGTTTCAATCCGTATGTGTTTTACATTGCTTATAGCAGGAAGCCATGATATGTCTGCCCTTACCACAATATAAACATAAGTTCTCATCCATTTTTTTTGTTCTTTCTGAGAGCTCAATGAACCATGACATCATGTAGTCTCTATGATCATGTCTTCTACCTCATTACTAATGATAGGTGCAGGTCTTGCAATGGTACAAGATGTGTTGAAGAATTTGTGACAAAACTCCAAGTGTCTATTGTCAATGTGAGAGACAAATTTAAAAAAAATTCAGCTAGAGATGTGGGTTAGGGTTAAGTTACAAAGGGATTGCTTAATTTCTTTACTTAAGCTTTTATCAAACATGTCTATTAATGGGGCAGTGTTGGACCAGTTTAATTTTAAACTCAAGTGCTGAAAATCTGCAATATACAATACTACAGAATGTTGACCTTATTTGAGTTCTAATAGCTCTCTTGCTGCTTGTCAAGGTCCATCAACATTGCCAAAAGTGATCTTAAAACTCTTAATGAATTGTTCATAGTTGAGCAAAATAGCATGATTAGCATGAAAATACAGAAGTGCCCAGTTAAATGCCATACCCTTCATGTAACTGATTGCAAGTAGTATCTTAGAGCAGTCATCAGGAAAACAAGAAGTCTGAAATTTGAAGTATATTTCTAGTTGGGCAAGAAAAGTTTAAGTTTGGTCATTATCCGCAAAGAATTGTGCTAAAGTATCAACTTAAGGTTCTCTGTGGCCAGCATTGTGCAGTGCTACATATTGATAATTAAGAATCTTGCAAGCTTCTCTCAATTTCTCTTTGGCATTATCTCACTCTTGATGGAGTTGTGCAATTGCTTCATTTACTTGTAACTACTTCATTAAGCACTCAGCTGTTAGTTGGCAAGATTATGTATTATGACTTGAGACTCTAAACTCAGAAACCCGGTCAATAAAACTTATTTAAGATTACATTTTCTGTTTGGTGTAAGGTGCTCAATCAGGGTTGTCTCTATTCACCACCCTTTAGCAACCCTTTTGAACTTTTGTGGCTAAGGCACAGAGGTCCATTGCTGCCATGGTTAGGGATAAAAAAGTATGAGAGCTCCAAATTATTAGAGACTTCAGTGAAACAATTCTACTTAGAAAACATTCTTTAGAAGCAAATAAATCAAAAGTGTCAAGTCTAAAGATCCAAGCCAGGACACTAGGAGCAAGTGAGAAGGAACAAGGAAGCAAGATGCCAAACAGATGAAAGACAAAGCAAGGAACTTGTGCCAGACAGAAAAAAGATCACAGAAAAATACAAAATCAAGCATAAAAAGGTGCTAAAACCTAGGAATAAGAGTAGAAATACAGAAACTGGAAAGTGCTGAACTATCAGCAATGTAACTTCCAGCAAACTGCTATGAATGTATAAGCAGGCAAGATGCAAAGCAGCAAGGGAGTACGTCTTATACAAACACAATTGTGTTACTAGAAGTGAACATACTTCACAGCAACACACAAATCCTAATTCTAACCCGTCATCATAGCCTGCCACCACAGTCCAACAATGGCTTATGATAAAACTAAAATTTCCACAACTATAAAATGAAATTAACCTCTTAAGGAATTAACTTCAAACAATCTGATCTTACCTTTACTGGAAAAGTCCATCAGAACAAAGCTGTCTATTTAAATCTGCACATCTTAAATGATAATGGACTGTATTATGCTACACAAACATTCCAGAAAATACCAAACTTACCTTTATTTCCTGTACTGCTCTACTCACCCACCCAGAGTACTTGCGGCATTAATTATTGGATGCATACAAAAATTCTTTATGCAGAACATGCAATATGAAGATTTTTTAATCATTTTTTGAAAATTCTTACAGTGTTTAGTGGACTGTGGACATGCACCAGAGACAATTTAATATATGTTCTTGTTAGGACTAACAAGGAAAAAAGGGTTAAACAAGAAAGATTAGAACAATGAAAGATTACAAGACAAGGAACATGGATCAACAACAAGAAAGGAAACAAGTCAAAGAAAGGAAAACTAGTCTATTAACTCTTGTGCTGTGTATATTAGAGCATGTTGTGTTTTCATTAACTAAATGAAAACATAAACACAAAGTATATCAAAGAATAATTTATGACTAGCTTAAAGTTGATGACTAGTCAAATTTCCCATTGGCTGATTTGTGGAGAGTCAACATAAGAATACAACAAATTTCCCATTGGCTGATTTGCAAAGAGCTACCAAAATATATGAAGCAGAACATATAATATAGAACATTTTCAAACATGCGGATCTAAAGCATAGTTGTAGTCCTAATAGTTCTACAATGCCATGCACCAAGCAGAAAACATAACAGCTCTAATAGCACAAATACCTATTGCAGTACCAACCCCCAGTGTATCTGATCCAGAACCTGAGAAAAATCCTCCTCAGAGACTTAAAAAGAAGCTTTTCTTCAAAGTTCCATTTAACCTTAATAGACCTAAAGGTAAGGATCTAGTGTCAAGACTAACTAATCGTGCTGATGTGTAATCCAAAAGCCAGGGCAAAAACAAGGAATATGAATATATTACATGAATAACAAAGTTTTATTAATCTTGTTTTATGTGTTGACAAGAGTGAATCTTGTAGACAGCTTACAACTTATTCTATACCCATACAGGGTAAATTAGATCAAACTAAATATACAACTCTGTGAAGGGATTGTACATGAATCAACAATATCATATATAAGTGAATCATGATTCTATGATGAATTACATGGCAAAAATATATTAGGTTCTGACATCTAACCACTATGCTTCAATTTGATTGTGTAATATCTGCCCTATCTGACAGAATAGGCATACATAAGATAACGGTATGTTATAAAAAGCCCCCAAATTTGAAAAACCTTATTGTTCCTAGCTGCTTACACCACTCTCTTTATGCTGCTATAATGAAGATGAACCTCACCCAAGCAAGAGTCACTGAGCCCAAGCCTGTAGTACTATTAGCACCACTACCCACAGCAGATATGGATTACACAGTAACTCTCAACAGAGGAAGACTGAACCTAGCTAGATTCACTCCTTGGAAATGACCTTCAACTGAGACTTGAGACAACACTTTATTTCCCTTGTCTGATTGTTACTCATACTACATGTACAAATAAGTATATAGAGGGAAGGCATATAGGCAGTATCAGTCAAACGCAACAATGGCAAGTAGCTGAGTAGTACATGTCATACAAAAGTGCAGTCCCAGGTTAGTACCTAACGAGTACCACCCAGAGCCCTAACTCTAACCCATTTAGGGACCCACTTCCCTCCTAACTTGACACCCGATTCGGGACCTAGTATAACTTATGCTCAATTGCGACTAGCACTATGACTACTGACCCTAATCGACTATGACCGACCATAAGACTCTAAATAAGTTTTAACCTGGCTCTTGTATGAAATTAACTACAGACGATTAAAAAAGCTTACATTCAACTATACGCATCTAATGAAGTCTAGAATTAACCGGATACCTATATCGACTATAAACAACTAAAAGGGCTTATATTCACCCAAAAACACTTAAGGACATACAAGATCGTTTCCAGTGACACAATGCATTGTTGAGATAATTTTGCATATTTATTCCGTTAACTAGAGATATTATCTATATATTACATATTTTATTGCAAAAACTGTTCAGGTTTCACTCGTTCATTTGTACAAATAAACATATGGAAGACTAAGAGACATCCTATGCTACTGAAGAAATGTTTGACAGTGCAAAAACGTACTACATTGATAAAATGCTCTAGCAAACTATCAGTTGTTGTGTTTACCTATTGTTTGCATAGTGTTTACAATATCTAAGCCCATACCCAGTTGTAAACTATACAGATTTGGTCACAAACCCTTAAAACCCTAAACTCCAACCTTGTGTAGAAAGATTTAAACTGGAATAAACCTTATGGGTGAACTGATGTTGAAGATCACTTTCAAAATAAAACATTAAAACATCTAATTTTTCAGATGAATATTTTATAATTGTGAATTACAACAAGCATATGTATACATGCATTTGTACAAAGATTTAATTTCAATAATGAATGTATTTCTGAACTCAAATATCTAGTTTGATGATGTTACTAAAACTGTTCAGATATTCTTCCAACTTGATCATTGGTTTCAAAATGTCCACTATTTTGTTCAAGCCTAAAGAAATATAAAATGCATCTTAAAACCGAATTAAATCAGTGATGAAAAATGCAAGTTGGAAAATGCATCAAGAAAAAACTGCAGTTTTAGTTTCGATATGTTAACCTGTTTTATAATTTTCATGTCTAGATAAAATTGAGATGCATGGAGTAATCAATATTTATGAACAGACTGCAAGTATAAGATCTATGCATATGTCATATAAAATGGTAATGGTTATAGACACTATAAAGGATAAATTAATGTTCATTCTTTCATGCTAACCTCTGCGGGTGAAAGTCAATACCACATCCTGGAATTATTGGAAGATCACCTATGAGATTACACAGAAATATTTTGAAAATTCACTTTCTATCACTGGGTAGCTTAGAAATATAAAAATGAGTGGGGAGTACATGATTTATAAACTGTTCACAGTTACTCTGAGACAATTATGGAAAGATCAAATTGCGCTGTAAAAAATATAATTATATGAATAATAGATTCAAAATACTTTTTTAATTATTGAAAATATATGTTTTTGCTACAAACAGCAATGTTGCAATTTCGTGTAACAAAGCAATAATCATGAACATATATGTGAAATACGTTCACCTGTCAACTGATTATTGTAGAGACCAAAATGCTCTAGATTCTTTAATTCCCCAAATTCCTTTGGTATTTTACCTGCATCGCAAGAAATGTAACAAAGGTATTAAAAGTCAGTTCTTTCAAACTGACCTCTGCAGGTGAAAGATAATATTGCATCCCATTGTTCTTATCGGAGGACCACCAACAATTTTACACAGAAATATTTTGAAAATTAAGTTTCTATTACTAGGTAGCTTAGAAATATAAAAATGAGTGGGGAGTACATGATTTGTAAACTGTTCACAGTTACTCTGAGACAATTATGGAAAGATCAAGTTGCACTGTAAAAAATATAATTATATGAATAATAGATTCGAAATGCTTTTTTAATTATTGAAAATATATGTTTTTGCTACAAACAGCAATGTTGCCATTTTTTGTAACAAACCAAGATTCATCAACATAAATATTAAATACATCCACCTGTCAATTGATTACCATCGAGACGAAGCATCTCCAATTTTAATAATTTTCCTAGTTCTTTTGGTATTTCTCCTGCATTGCAAGAAAAGTAATGAAAGTATTAAAGGCTAGTCCTTTCAAACTGACCTCTGCAGGTGAAAGGTAATGTTGCATCCCATTGATATAATTGGAGGACCGCCAACAATTTCGCAGAAATATTTTGAAAATTTACTCTCTACTACTGGTTAGCTTAGAAGTATAAAAACGAGTGGGGAGTGCAACATTTCTAAATTGTTCTTGCTTACTCTATGCGACAATTATGGAAAGATCAAGTTGCAGTGTAAAAAACGTAATTAATTGAATAATAGGTTCAAGTTGCTTTTCTTATTACCGATTACATATGTTTTCATTGAAAACAGCTGTATTGCAACGTTGTATAACAAAGCAATAATCATGAACATATATATTAAATACGTTTACCTGTCAATTGATTGTCAAAGAGCCAAAGCACCTTCAATTCTGATAATTTCCCTAGCTCTACCGGTATTGCTCCTGCATCGTAAGAAAAGTATTAAAAGTCTGTTCTATCAAACT
Organism: Vaucheria bursata; assembly: GCA_032358265.1. Taxonomy (NCBI): domain Eukaryota; class Xanthophyceae; order Vaucheriales; family Vaucheriaceae; genus Vaucheria; species Vaucheria bursata. The sequence continues at coordinate 10,475 of JAULBW010005126.1, read as the reverse complement.
AACCTTTGCGGGTGAAAGATAATATTGCATCTCGGAATTACCGAAGGATTCCCAACAATATCACACAGAGGTATTTTGAAAATTCGTTTTCAATTACTGGGTAACTTAGAAATATAGAAATGTGTGGGGAGCATAAGATTTGTAGAAATCGTTCATAGTTACTGCATGTGGCAATTATGGAAAGATCAAATTGCACTGTAAAAAAAGTAATTACATGAATAGTAGATTTAAGCTGCTTTTTTATTATCGAAAATCTATGTTTTCGCTACAAACAGCTATATTGCAACTTTGTATAACGAACCAATTATCACTAACACAAATATGAAATACGTTCACCTGTCAATTGATTCCCATGCAGAAAAAGCACCTTCAATTCTGATAATTTCCCTAGCTCTACCGGTATTACTCCTGCATTGCAAGAATAGTAATGAAAATACCATGGGCAAAATAAAAATGCAACCTAAACTTTTTCAAAGCCAAGCAGATTTCCATGCAACATGAAAATAATCAGATTGCATCAGAGTTATAAATAAGATACATTAATGAATAACACAAAAAATAGTATGCAAAAGTAGGACATATATTTTTTAAATGAAATTTTTTTTAATAAAACTTTCGTTGAGCCCATTTAAAGTATGAAAATACATTTATCTCCATACTGCAATATTTTAATCTTTATTTGAGCAGTTAGACTCTTTTTTAATGATGCCACCAGTTATTCTGCTATCAATCAATGCTACCAGTATTTACCAATAAAATAACTGATCTTGTAGAATAGAATATCATCTTGTACAAAAAAATTCAACCAAAACTAATGAATTTAATAACACTACTGCTAGCGAAAAAATAAAGAAATCTGGTGGAGATACACTATTGAATGTTAATAATACCTTTCAATTTATTAACGGACAAGTTCAATATAGTAAGATATGAAAGCCTTCCAAGTTCTTGTGGTATCATGCCTAAAAAATGAAGTAAGCTGGGATAAATGGAAAAATGCACAAAAAAATTTTGTACTTACAAACATCATATCTATATAGAATACAAAAATTTAGTGAAAATTTTACATTTATAAATGTATTAATCATTTGCTTCTAATGAGCTAAAACTTGTATGAAGAAAAAAAACAAATATATAATATTATATAAATGTATTTTGATATTACATATAATAAATACCAAATTGAAGGTACTCACTTTTCATAAATTCAATCTATTACCATTAACTTTAATTTGATGGATGAAAATTATCAAGATCATGTAAGTTTATTACTGGCTTCATATTGCTATATAGGTGGTAAAAAGTCCAATAGTAATAATTATCGAATTGAAAAAGTTTAAATCGTTACATTATTCAAATATAACATGCATCAAATCTATATCAATCCGTGGACCGAATGTCCTATACTGAAAATATCATCGATGTAAGTCAAAAGTTTACTATATCATAAAGTGAATAATCCAGATATATTTAACTTGGCACTGAAGTCTGAGGAGGAGAACACTTTGAATTTTTTATTCTTTTTCAATTAAACCTGCATATATCCATAACTTTTAAAAAATACATGGTAAGTTAACTAATATTTCAACATTTATGGATTGAGCCTTCTTGCACATTGGAGCAAAAATTAATCAAAACACTTCAGAAAATAGTGTATTTCCTAGCTTTATAGAAACGACGAAAAGGCTTACGAACAACAAAAAAGGAATCTATATATTTTCTGTATTTTGAAAAAATACTACATTGCTTAAGTCACCACTTTTACACATTACATCCATAAACATTAAAAATCAATGTACCTATTAAATTATTTTCTTCTAATTCAATATAAGTAATCCTGCCATTGACCTCCTTGAACTCAGAAGTACAGCTATTGAGTTGCCAACTTAATCTCTCTTTATTTCTTGTCCAAAGTGCTCCGCCCGTACTTTCATATAATATTTCTATTATGTTACTGTCGCTAATTACCTATCATTTGCGAAAAAATTGTTACATATAATATGCCAATGATACATTACAAAGAATTCATCATTAAAATTCAGTACCTTGCATTTTAGCATGTAAAAAATTAATGTATATGAAATTATATAGTAGAGAAAAATATGAAACCTATATAAATCTATATCCTTTCAATATCAACTTTTCTCGGATATTAAGCAAAATTTTACACTTAAAAAATCGATACTGTAAAAAATATTAAATCTTATTAATGGAACAAAGAAACTTACTGAAGTGATCAATTACAAGGAATTGATTCAAAAAATTATCTTCTGAAGCAAACAGAAACATGTATCCATGAGGTAAAAGTAACTGCTTCAATCAAACAGTTATTATAGAAATCAAGTTGAAACTAAGATAAAGGAACATGCATTATAAATATCAAATTGAAACTAAGATTTGTTAATTCACTCGAGCCATGGAAAAATAATTTAATTGCAGAGTTAAACTGTGTAAATCATTCGAATGACAAATCAGATTTTTTATTGCACATGGGTATAGGGAAAGTAAAGCAATTATATTAATCTAGTAAGGAGAGAAAAACTATGATATATAGCACTTGTTGAGCAAATTGAAATTATAATATCGATTTAAGGATCATTTATTTCAATTACTTAATTTGACTTTTTCTTGAATTAATTTCAATCAAAAACATATGGTAGGGGAAATATGATTTAAAGCATTTGTTAAGAAAATGTAGAAAAAGATTTATTGTGCAAAAGATTCATGAGTTATATTTATATCAAGTTCAAAATAAAATAAAAATTTTAAAGGTGATTGTGGTGTTTTACTGTATTTTTTTGTCTTAATAATAATATAAACGTACCGTGCTGCTCTCCAATGGAACCTTTCCTTGATTTATCTGTGCATGTTTAATTTCTTCTTCAAGCTTAAAATATAAAGAAAAACTTCAAATTATATAGTAAAAGTATAGAGTGAAGGCAAATAAATCAAAATTTGATAATTTTCAGTAAAATTCATCTTGCAAAATATTACTTGGGTGGAAATGGAATCAGAAAATATACATGTGCAAAATAGATTTAATTTATAATCAATTTTTTCATAAAATTTGATGCTAAAAAGGCTGAACATTTCTTAGAAATTGATATTTTCATACCCTGATACAAGTATAAATTAAGACTTTCAACATTTTTGTGATATTAATGAATGTAAAAAGAATTGACACTGTATATTTCTTTTCATAATACTGTTCAAAAAATGCCATTCAAATGAAAACCCTACTATATACCATCCAATAATCGATTTAAATTGAAATGTATACTAGAACAATGAATAAGCACAAAGCTAAATAAAATGAAGCACATCATAGAAGATTAATTTATCATATGCTTTTACTGATTAAATATTAAGGAAATATTAACAAAGCAATAAATCTAGTAGCACCTATTACGCAATCAAAATTGGATATATATCTGGTTTGAGATAATGAAATTGAATCCCCCACCCACCCGTTTAGAATATTTATATGTACATATGCACAGCCTAAATAACAGCTACTGTGAATCGGAAGAAAGATATTATACTCCTAAAATAGTTCAAGATGCATACGCCGCACCTTTCTATTCTCCAATTTCAGCTTTTCGTTTTCCGCTTTCAGGAGTATATTGTTCTTCTCAAGCTGGAAAAAAATTATTCCATTTAGTGGCAGAAAGGAAAAATTAAAAAATGACCATTCAGATTATCTGTGAAATTGGGACCTAAGTGGTTTAGGATCGGAAGATGTAAGCTGGACTACAAGAAAGGCAAGAAACAGAAAATATCCCAGCAAGAAAATACTATATCAAATATCAAAAGGACACATTGTCCTCTCAATTATTGTTTCCCTTGACTCAGTATAAAAGGTGAGTCATCAAAATTTGAATGCTGCATTTCAGTATAACAGGTCAGGTATTACCATTGAAAGTCAACTCGAAAATCATATCTTGAAGAACGATGGCTCAACAGAATTTGTAATCAATATGCTTTATAGTCAGGGAAAAGTGACATTACCATATGATATATAATTATATCAGTGAAAAAAGTAATATTGGGTATACGTGGATAATCCTGGGCATATATGATAGTTCCTGACTGAAATCCCATGTAGGCTAATCTTGAGTATCGTAGTCTACATTGAATGAAAACACTTTTCTTCATGCCAGAAGAAAAACTACTTAATCTTAATACTTTGAAAGTATAACTATATTCATGTGTAAATTTCATTCTGGTATAAGCCTTACTTAGGCCTAACTGAAGGCTCTGGTAGTTGTTGATATCACCGACATAGCTTCACAAAAGTACATAATTCAATACATATATATATTATTGTCCAATGAATGGTAAAATTTTCTATTATTTCAAATGGTTTGGTAAATAAGATTGGCTTTAATTTAAAATCTGCATATGAGAAATATCAACATCTAAATTTTAAAAAATCACTAACATTTGGCAGTTTTTGGAAGGCACAGGACTAATAGCTTTTAATACTATTTCCTATTTAATTCAATATGTTAAATTTTCTAATTCAAGTCCAACTTGTACCAAAATTTAAAAAACCACAGCCAAACGATGCAATAGCATTTCAAGAATTTCAAAGATTTTAAAAAATATTGGAAGTAATTAAAAGTTTCCTTTAATGACAGTTTTAGAAAAAAAGCCCTATTACCACATTTTATGATATACTTGCTAGTTCATTAATTACTTTCTTGCACCAAGATTTTAATCATTGACCTACTATAAATATATTATCTTGTAAAGTCTGATTTATGAAGCGTGATGCCTAATTTAAACATTTCTAAAAAATCATACCGCTGCAATTTTGCCATTGTACTCTGCCCTCACACCGTTCCTCATATATCTTTGCTCCTCCAGCTCTGTTTTTATCTGAAACAAAAATTATAAGTAAATATGTCCAAAACATAGCATGTATCTCTATCAGTGTCTGTATGTATGCATATATTTGTATGTATGCATGTGTGCTTATATGTATGAATGTATCTGTGTGCATATTTGAATAAATCATATTATATTTATCTGTATACAAACTCAAATCACCTTGATGTATTCTTCTACTGTATCATCTATAGTTTTGTTCGTTTCCATAAGCTCAGATTCGAGACGCTTAATTTCTTTCTTGAACTCTTCCAATGTTTCAGGCAGCTGAGTAAGATACAAAAAAAACGTTTTGTCCCTTATATGAGTTACTAGTCGATTGCACTTGATTCATTAGGGTACTTATATATCATGTTGCATATATATATATTGAAAACACAGTTCTACTGATAACAAAAATATATATTATGCTGAAATCTTTTTGGTAGAAAGTTAACATAAATAGGCCTCCTTTGCTGATGATAAATCTAGCTATTCATCACATGTCAATAAGGTATTACATTACTTCGATAATTTGAATAAACTGTAAATTTTATATTGATGCTGGCCTAGTTGGCTGCACTTATATAGTAGCCTCCAATATTTAAGTACATCATTGAAATTGCTAATAAACCTGCCCTCTATTACCATGCATATATATTTACATGTTATTAGAATCTATTTCTCTCTTCAATGTCTTTTTCTTTCATTTACATTCATCACATCAGAAAGTTTTAACACTTTTAAGCACTCATTCATTTTTTTAAATTTAACTCCTGGTGTATTCAATAAAATAGTATGAATGCGTTTAGCATTTGTTTAAGAGTAATTTATACTTGCAGTCAAAACAATGGCAGTGTAAGAAAAGAAAACGAAAGGATTTGCTAATTATCCAGCCAAAACTCATCCACTTTGGATTATACCAAAATGATTAGTTCCTGTGGAACTGAAAAATCTTTACATCATAAAATCATAGATTTTACAGAAAGACGTACCTCATTAAAACAAAAATCGAAACAATTTACGTCGTTTACAAGCATCTGAGGTTTTTGACTATTGCTACTTTCAGCTGCTACTCGATTATTAACATTATTTAATGCTTCTAAAACACATACTCCAAATTTGAAAAACTCCTGCAATGAAAAAGTTATGTTAAGAATATCTACATTGGAGCTATACATCTGCATGGGTAACTGTTAACAGAGTGCACAAAATATGAATGGGTGATATTATAAATCAAGTTGCTCATGTCAACATTAAATGGATCATTATTTAAACAAGTAAAAAATTGAGGAGGGACATACTCCGTTTGAATTGGGCATCGAGAAAATGAACTAATACTATCCGTTTTGAAATTTAACTATTACTGCCAAGAGTAACTCGTGTAGGAAATAGTTATCAGCATTTTATCAGCAATAAAAATTTTAAGTGGTAATCCCAAGGTTTTAAACATATTGGGAACAAAAAATTTACTATCGGAAACTCTCTAGCTTAGAAGAGAGTAAAATATTCATACCAATAAAAAATGTAATTGTTTTGAAATCATAAACCAAAAAATCATGATGTGTACATGAAAAGTAGGATACATTTGCCAGTGAGCTTCCAAAATTCATTACACCATGTGAATGAAAAAATATTCTTATCATTATGTAAATAGAATGTCAAATGAAGAAAATGACAAATTGTACCTCAAGAATGAATTGTGTATACAAGCCATGGTGGCCGTCAGCAGCACCTGATCCCCTACCACATGCATAACCTACTAATATCCCGATGCTTCTCTTATTTTTCCGCTGATTTTCACTTATTTGAAATTCTTTATCGCTTATTTCGGTTTTTTTCCGGCAAGTATCAAGAATTACAAGAAGAGAGCGTTTTTTGTGCCCAGGATTGCTAACTTCACAGATTTCATCGATAATATCTTTCTCAATATTTAATCTATTGGTCGATAAATGATTATCCTTATATGCGTATTCTGGTCCTAAAATAAAATGACTATCGAAATCAGCAACGCCATGCCCGGCATAATATACTATCACCACTTTATAGTTGTTCATCTTTAACCGCGAATTGAGCTCTAACACCCCGCTATTAATTTGGTCGACGCTTGGATTAATTAGTTCGATAACGTCAAAATGATGTTCATTTAGATTTTTCGTCATTTCTTTTGCATCGTTGACTGCACCTTCTAAATTGCCTATATTTTTATATTCTGAAATACCGACAACGATTGCAATGCCACGGTAAGGATGAGACATTCTAGTCTTGGGCCTCGAAATACTGAAAAAATTATGAAATAAACTGCTTTAATATGATATCGATTTTTACAAATTGGAGCTCTACAAGATATTTTCGTATGTGTCTCCTGAATCTAATGAAATTTCTGGGAAATTGCAGCCGAAACTGCGATAATCGAAAATGTAGTCAACCGAAAATGCAATCAACCGAAAATTGCCAAAGTCGTATAGTAAAGCGTTGCAAGTATATTTATATGCATCTCCAATATAAGATATTCTGAGTTGGGGTGCATAATTTATACTTCGATTTCATTATCTTGTATATTTTCGATTACTTGGTAAAACATTTCAATTTATCTTGTTTTCATTTCAAATATGCTAATTTAGATATAAGAATTTGGTTGTTATTAAACATTTTCATACAAGTGCTCCGAAATTAGTAGAACAATAAAGGTTTTTCTATATTACCACCTCATTTTAAACCATTAAAGATTCTAGCATTTTAGATTATTTGCAAGAGTTTTTAAACTTTTTGGTGCACAATACCTCTTTATCAAAGTAATTCCTTCAAACACAGAACCAGTCTGCAAATCGTGTTTAAAATTTTATGACTGATCTTTGCTCAAAACGCAATATTCTCGTTCCAAAGCAGATAACTAGGCTACCAAATATGATGCTGCTCAAAACCTCCCTCTAACCTCCAGCAGCTAAGCCACCAGTGCCACTTATTTCAGGATTCTTGTAGAGTATGCTGAAAATCAGAAAACAAACAAGAGTAATGAAATCATATGCTCTTTATTGGTAAATGCAGCCTGGTGAAAATATAATGTTTTTATGCTGTACCTGATTCAATTCAGACATCAAATCTATATTGAAAGACCTCTCTCAAAAGTATATACAATTCACAAAATTATTATTTGCATTCAAATGGAAAAGAACTATAAAAATACTGACTAAAGAGCAAAGTCAGATAAAGAATCATCATTTTTTAGCAGCTTTTTGTCAAGACTCAAGAAGGAAAGAAGTTAACTTGAAAAGTAAAAAACTTTTTGTTCATTTACTAGTGGGCTTGCAGCTTGCTTATGCTTGGGATACTCCCCCACCTTGAGCTTACTTGCAGCTTACAGAAAAAATTTATTCATCTAGCATACTGCCTAACACAATCTGGGAAAATTTGAATTGTCAAATTTAAACAATTTAATCTAAATAGTTCAAAATTTTCAAATCAACCATAGTTCAACATCAGGAGTCTTTTATTTGAATACTGAAAAGTGATCATGTTACAGTACAATAATTTATAAATTTGACTTACATACCTAAACCTACTCTTGTTTTAATTCTAAACTAAGTTTTATATAGATATCTCTTTCAAACCAATTCAAATGTTAGCTTTTTTAGTTTTTTAAGTAGATTCAACTTAGTTTGATAAAAATTTATCTATACATGTTATTTAAACTTAATGAGTGAAATCAGGTTTACCAAGTAAGTATATGTCAAGGGTGATTCTGTCAGGATATCTACCCTGTCTCCAGATAGTGGAATTCCTACAATTCCCTATCTTCTAGGAGTTGATAGTTCAACAATACAAAAATTAATATGTTGCACTAAGGTCTTGAGTTCAAATCCAATGCATTCAAATATTATCTTACTTAGCTATAAGTATACCCAATAGTCCTAACAAATTCAGTTTTTCTATCAAGTTGACTTCAAACACAAATTATTCAATATAGGTTTACAGTAACAAATTTCAGATGAGTTAGCCTGAAAAAAGGATAGTTCAGTATTAAATGTAAAAAGAAATAAATAGTAAAATCAGTTTAAATACAAAAAAAATTAGTTGGCCAGGTTCAGTCTCAAAATTTTATTAATAGAATATAGGTAATATAAAACTAATTTTAAGCATGCATGCAGTGATTCTAATATATTGATATTTTCTATAAATACGCTACAATCATTGTCAAATTTGAAAGGATATCATATATGATTGGTATGAACTGTTGCAAGATATAGCTTTCAAAAAGTTATTTTTAATATACACTTAATGTACAAAGAGCTTGTAAATTAGTTGGGAGCATAAAATGCAACTAAATTTTTACACTGTTAGAAATGTAACGCAGTAAATACACAAGAAATCTGACAGAATGCTTATATTATTACATACTATATTGTGTAGATAGAGGTAAAATAACTTTATTGACACAACAAAATATCATTCACTGAAACTTGTTCCCATAATCAAAACTGAAACTTCAACATAGTATCAGGAGAAATGTACTGCAGCTACAGAATAAAACTAACTTCCTTAGGGGTTAAATCCTAACACATATTCATATAATATTATTGACAGATTTCTAATGATAGGCAAAATGGCATCATAATTGCATACATTGCAAATGTAAAGATTCGATAACTTTTTGGGAAATATATTTATTCATCAAAGACACTTATAAAGGAAAAAACAGATTTTACTAAGCCTTAAAATACTCAATTTAAATTTAAAAAAAATTTTCACTCTAGGATGCTGCTGGGAACTGATTTGTTTACAACAATTAGTTTTTAAGGAAACTACTCTTTTGAGAGTTACTCTTGTGTTTAGCCGGATTATTTTATATAATACCGGTTAACATTTGTTTTTCTAACAATTAGAAATGAAATAATTCTGTTTGGCATTATTTTGCATCATAATTGGAATTCCGAGAAGTTAATTTTGCAACTTTCCAGATGGACTGGCATTGATATATTGTTATGCTGCTGAAAGTATTTTTTATTCACTCTCAGTAATGCAACTTATCTCTGCATCATGTTACTATCCTACTGTAATCTTTATATCTTTTTTGTTGCTAACTAGTCCTATGCATTCATAGCAGATGCATGTTTAAGGTGACTATATCTTGAAGAGCATACCAATTCATTGATATTTTTAAAAATTGCCGGTAAGCTGATAGATTTTTTATGTTGACACCAACAACATAACAGTTATTTATACACAGCAAATGTCATATGTAGTACATTTGTCAAGGTCATCAATTTGTTTAGTATGTTTGGAAATTATTGCGTCCAAAAGTCTGCAGCTAAGCTTGACATAATATGACTATTTAGTTAATTTGTTATCACTAAATGTTTGTAAAGTGTGGACTCATTATATCCAAAGTTTTCAATAAAATACTTTTGTATTTATTTTGTTCAAAATGCTCGTCAAATTATATAACCATTTATGCAATTCATTCAGCCTTTTGTAACTGTCATAAATGTGTAAGCAAATGAGATGCAAAATTACAACAGCAATGAGTATATGTTAGGAATTAACTTGTTAACAGTTAATTCGTGTTATAGCTGTGGAGTTCTGTGTTACGGCAAGTCATCTTTTTG
>JAULBW010005115.1:0-19551 GCA_032358265.1 Vaucheria bursata | reverse complement strand
ATACCATTACAACTCCTTGAAAGAATCGTATACAATAATACAAAAGACACGGCGGAACATATTAGATCCTGACACATCCTTCATATATTAAGCTATAGTAATAGACAAAGTGATATTAAACAAAATTCTGTAAAGTTTTATTATTGTAGAGTAACAAAATTTTGTTTAACCTAGATTGCATATCACAACTGTTTTATAGTAAGAAGATTAATCTAGTTAGGAAAGTGGTTACATAATGGTTTTAGATGAAGCCATTGAGTTATATTAACGAATTTAAGTATTATGAGGTATGACTAGCATATTAAAATATTTTCCTATGGCAAATAAGTCATCCTATTCAAACTCCCTCCTGCTTGGAAGCTGTTAAGTGTATAAAACTTTTTTCAAAGTGATCTTATTGAATAAAAAAGGTTTTTTCCACGGGAGAATTTACATGTAAATACTTACAACTTGACTGGTTGTACAGATATTGACAACCTTTGCGTTACTTCTTTCAGTAGCTTCTCTTGAAAAATGATACTTAGCATTTATGTTTAGTTGTTAAGTGATATGTTACATTATAGACCAGTGTAGTAACATCAGCACTGCCTTGAAATATTATTCTAAACTTGATTAGGTGCAATAAATTTACAATAGAAATTTCATTGGAAATACTGCATCAAATACACAATTGCAACATAATGTTAGCTTCTGTATTAGATTTAGACATAACACTTTGTGGTTTAGCACTTCAAGAAGTTGCACTTTCTGAATATTTATACGTGTATATAAACACATGTACCCTCCAGAAGATCTTGAATTGCATGAATTCTTTAGTAAAGTTAGCACCAACTGTTGGGATCTAAGAATAAATATATAATAATGTAATATACTAGTGCATACCTTTATGTGGACAATGAGGCTTAGTTAAGAGGGTGAAACCCAATATGTAGCAGAGGACAAACAAACAGCAAGACAAAAAAGAGTTTACAAAAATCCAACAGTTTAGTAAATTTAAGAAAATGAACAAAAACATAAGACTGAACTAATAAACATGTACCTGTTAGCTCCTGCAGTATATCCTCTTCAAGTGTCCTCAAAACTGGCTCTCCAGTTAATTTTGCTGAATCTTTTAGTGCATATGTAAACCCATAATTTTTCATTAGTAGGGTTGTGATTTTTCTTGAACTAATTGAAGAATTCCTTGAAATTTACTTTGGCAGAAAGTAGAGTAATTAGAGGATACGCCAAATATAGCAGAGTTCTAAGATTGATGACAATTCTAGAACAATATTCAATTAATTAAAAGTGGAGTTTGAAGTCTTGTGACAGAAGGTGAAGTGGGGTTTGAGAAACTGACCATTGTTGAAGAGGTATTACAGCATGGATCATGTGTAGGTAGAAAACAAGTGAAAGACGTTTCCACAGAACTATGAGGAATATGACACGTGGCATTATATGAAGGTATAGAACAAATGAATCTGTAAAAAGATCATAACAACGTATTAACATGAAATATTTATATAAGCACAATAGAGATAACAGGCACAATGTGATAAAAGAAGCAAAAGGTAGGAAAAAGCATAAGCAATATGTAATAGAAAAATAGACAAACATAGGCAAGGTAGTTGAGTAGTTATGCTGTCATAATTTATGGTGATAGCAGAACTAGCAAGTATCCTAACACCAATAAATCTAAACAATAATACAGTATCACTTCAATTATATTGAATCTAGAAAAATGTATTTGGCAGAAAGTACTTTTCAATTGTAAGGAACCAACTAAAACTGCAATAAATGTAATTTCAAAGAACAGAAAAACAGAAAGCAAGGATAAAAACATGTGCAATAGTTGCTATTAAATTACTTTATGTGTTGCCAAGAGTAAATCTCATCAATGCATTACATTGATAACATTTGCAGTACATTGACCAAATTTAAATACAAACAATATTAGCAAATACCTAAGATATGTTCAAATAGAAGACATGGCACAATATTTGTTTCTAAAAAATGCAAAGCTTATTTTGTAGCCATTTAAATATTATAGGCACATAGAACAATATGGTAGCATAATTTCATCATGATAAATGTTACATCAAGATGAATGCATGTACTTACATATAAGAAAGCTTGAAGCAACTCTAGAAATACATGAATATTTTTAAACACCAACAAATGGAAATGCTGAAAACTGAGTATATTCTGATGCCCTATATTTTGATTTTAACTGAAGTAAGATCTTTATAATATCAACTTTTGTACCACTTGCAAATTGTCATCTACATAAACTAATATGTACATATTACTAAAAACTACATAAACACAAATGATTGTTTGGCCATGGAAAAGCAATTAAATTAGCAGCATTTTTTAGAGTAATATTTCAATTTTAAGGTATTGCTTAAAACCCCAAGCACTTTTATGCAATTTTCCTTCTAAATATGTATTAAATAAACATTTTCAAATCTAAAATCAGTTACAGAAATTGAAGCAGCATTACATATACTGTGTCAAATTTTGTGAAAAGCCTTATAGAAATATCATTGCTGAGTTTATTGGTAACAAATGCCATTTAATATATGCTGTCAGAGCTAAAGAGAGTTTAAAAAAAATTTTATGCAACAAAAAAAAAGTCAATAATATCCAGAGAACCCAACTGAAGATATACTTTGATTTACTGAGCCTTGTATGTGATCAATGCTTAAGCATTAATCTACATTAAATATTTGTTAACTATCGAATATAAAAAAATATGAGTAAGTTTAAAAGATATTAGTTCCATTGCATTCAGTAGGTGTGGCATCTACCCGATATAAAGTACCAGATAACCTGTCCAAGTAAAATAATTCAACATAATCTGTGTTAGGACTACAACTATGACTTAGATCTGCATGTTCTAATATGTTCTATATTATATGCTCTATTCCATTTTTTTATAAGACTCTCCAAAAATCAACCAATGGGAATGTGTCTAGTGATCAAGTTCAAGCTAGTCATAAATTATTCTTTTATATATTTTAAATTTAAAAGATTTCATTCATTAGTGAAAATGCAATTGCTGTTAAATACACACATAGCACATAGCACAAAAGTTAACAGACTTGCTTTCCTTTCATTCTCTTGCTCTCTTTTGTTGCTATTGATCCATCTTTCTTGTCTTAAAACTATCCTACTTTTATTCTCTCATTTCCTTAACCTTTTTTCCTTGCAAGTTGACAATCTGGTAAGTACAATTCCATATGATACGGAGCCTTGGCCTTTGAAAATTGGCTTATACAACATATTCTATGTGATTTTTAGTTGCTAGGAATTATGCTTTTTAAAGGGCTAATTTCATTTTCTAGCGGTAGAGTCCTATAAAATTTTTAAGGCAGTTCAATGTTTTGTATATTGGACTGTGGTGATGGGCTACGGTGACAGGCTAGGGTAATAATTTGCATGCTGCTGTTAAGTATGTTCACTTCCAGCAGGATAGTTGTGATCACTAATGTATTCATAAACTGATTATCATTTGGCTTGCTTCTTTTTGCTTAGCACATTTATAATACCAGTGCAGTACTAAATATATGTGTAGAAACTAATTGATAAAATTAAAAGGTATTGGCCAATACATTATAGATATAGTCTAATTTAAGTACAGACTAACTAAAGATTATTTCTAGCCTGATCACATGTAAATTAAATGATATGATTAGAGAAATATTTTTAAAATATTATTGTAAATTTATGGTCCTACAATAATTATTTCATGGATTTGTTGTATTTCTTTAAACAGATTTTAAGAATTATTTTTTGTTTGACTTCTGATGGGTCATTTTGAAATTTAATCATCTTTTTTATGGATCTGAACCTTCATGTTAATATTTCATAGCTTGCCAGAGCTTAATTTTGTTTAGGCAATATGCTGGGTGTAGTTTTAACTTAGTTAACTACATCCAGAGCTTAGCCATCAAAGAACCAAAACAGTGGTTGATGTTTGCATAATGGACTCATATCTTGCATAACTTACAGTACCATCAACATATTGTTAGGGTTAGATCAGTTTAAGCTATGTGTGTCACAGTTTGAGCAATGGTTCTTGGCCTGCTTTGTTTTATATTTCTTTAATAATACTATATATTTTGTAAAAGTACTTAGCAATACATGTATATATAAATATATGTATATATAAATATATGTATATATATATATATATATTTATATATACATTTATGCAGTAATAGACATGCTAACTTAAAATGTTGACATGTGTTCAACTTGCATATAAATTCAATTTGTGTTCTGTCATTTCTGTATCAGTAGCAGAAACAATGGTATGACATGTGTTTTCACTCCTTTTTTTTATTGATTTGGCTCTTTTTGTGCTGACATTAAAACCTTTTTTTCATTGTACTGCTTAAATCATTACTTGGCATGTTCATAGTACATATTATATCATAACAACAGAAAACAAAATAATGCAGAAATTATGGAATAAAAGTTTTGCGGAATGATGAGATTCAACTTGGCCTAGTGCTAGGAATGTAGCACACAATATAAACACAAGAAATCTGTGACAGAATGCGCATATTATTACATCTTAAATTGTGTTGATAGAAGTGAAATAATTTTATCAACATAACAAAACATTAATTACTGAAACTTATTCTCAGAATCTATAATGGAACTTGTTCTCATAGTCTAAACTGAAACTGCAACATAATATTAGGAGAAATGTACCATAGCTACAGAATGAAACTAAATCTCTTAAGGGTTAGTTCCTAGCACCTAGGTTATGTCTTGCAGCAGTTTTGCAGTCAGCAGAGTAATCTCATAGAAAAGTGATTGCATAGTGGTTTAGATTTAGTCATTAGGTTATAGTAATTAATTATAGTTGCACGAGTAAGGATAAGTGTAATGTTTAAGTGGTATGTAGTTGTAAATATATTGGCATGTTCTATATTACCATATTCTATATTTTCATGGTCATACAATAGTTTTTGTATGCCTGCATACATGATAACCGCTTTTTTGGATTTACTAAGCCAAATTTAGCTAAATAATTAATTTTATGATTGATCATGTAGAGAAGAAATATCACAAGAAAAGGTCATGAAGGTGGTATAGTACAAAATTTTGTCCAATTGAACTGGTTTTGAACCACCATTGCTCTTCTGCAAGTTACCTTTATTTTTCAGAAAGGTATGAATATATCATATCATAGTTGAGAATGTAAAATAGCTTGCATTCAAAAATAACTTTATGTGTTGGAGAGGTTGACCGTTACTGGAGTAAGTTGGTCTTCAACTCTTAGCAAAATTATTTGAATATTTTTATGTGCTTGAACCTTTACAAGTTAATATCACCAGTAAAGTTAACACAACACAGTACTACAAAAAAATCCAAACCATGAATTGTCAGCAAATTCTAAGCAATTATGTTTCATGTTCAACTGCATACTTGGCAGTTTAGTATAGCAACTCCTTAAACTCAGTTAATCATTCAAAGTTATTTTTATTAGAAATTAGGAAGCAGATATATATATATATATATATATATATATATATAATTATTTTGAGTAAAAATAATTATGCCTATTCACATGGGTAGGATTGAGAGCCTTCTAGTTTGAAGTATGTCAAATTTATAGAAATCTCCACTAGAGGTGGTAGGCCAAATTATTTGCTCTGTTGTGGTGCTTTAGTTATGCTAACTAAATATTCTTGAGATGGATATTAATCTGCTTAAAACACAAAATATCATATGGCATGGACCCTTTCAAAGGAAAGAAATTTCTGAAATTTCAAGAAAATATCTCGATAAGCATTATTACAACTTTGGGTTTTGAATACATAAAAGCTACGTAATATACTGTTCTAACAAGTGAAAATGCACAATAAACCTATCTAAAACTATCCTCAAAAAGTAGCTGAAAGTAAATGTCATGATAAATGATGATAAATCTGTAAGGCCTGTCATTGACTTCTAAATATAATCATTAATGTCAAGAATATATTTTGTTGCAATTTAAAATTTATTTTGAACCTTTTAAAATTTTAAACAAGTTGTTTATAACTTTAGCATCAAATAAACAAGATTTAGTATAAGATTTGCTGATCATGCTCATTTTTTTCCATCACATATTTTGCACCCTAGATTACTGCATTTGAATATAAGTGGCCACAAATTAACCTTCTGGTAACCTTTGTCTTCACTGAAACATTGCTGAACATTACAACAAGGTGCCCTGTAACTGTAATATGCCATCACACTTCAGTGAGTGATGAAGAACAAATGTAATTTTTACTTTTGCTTTCTCTTTCTGTCAGGAACTGTACCGTTACGAATCGGATTCAGTTATTATCGGCCAAGGACTCGGTACCAACCGAGTCACTCGGTTTTCAGCTTTGAGTCATTATGAAATGTTATTTGCGTTGCAAAAGTCACTTTTTTTTCGCAACTCTTGTGAGATAAGTTAATATACTGTTGTATTATTTTTCTTGCTTTTTCTTGCAGTACTTCTCAACCAGTTTGGGCACAGTCCTCATACTTTCTAAAACTTATAATCAAATAAATTTCTAGTCCATGATAAGTTTTTATGTTAAGGAAGCTACAATTTTCTTTGATGACCCAAAATTGCAAGAAAAGAGAAAAATAATTGCAAGAGTTCTTAGATTGTTGGTTTTTAAGCATCAAAAGATAGGCTAGTGTGTCATAAACTATTTTACTGGTTGAAAAAAAGGAAATTGTACCATATGATCATGTTAATAATAATGAAAACTTTTGTCCTCTACCAAATTATTTGCCATTTGTGACTGCTTGAAAAAAACTAAAAAACTTTGTGCAGTTCATAGAGATGATAATGCAGTGGATATTTTGAGTTTTGAATGAGCTTTTAATAGTGCAACATGAATTTGCTAGAAGTAATGAAATGTAGTAAGTTATTAAGTATTTTGTGACGAGCAGTTCCTGAGAAAAATTTTCGGTATTTTTCTTTTTAAAATGGTTTACTGTATACATGGGTACTTTCCTAAGTTAGACATTTATTTGAGAAACACATTGAAACCAGTTAAATTAAACACCTCTTTAACCCAAACTCTTGTCTCTTGATAGATTTTGATAATGTACACTCTTTATTTCATCCTGATGAATCACTCTAATATGACACATGAACATAAAATTTGAAAATATTGGTTCAAAGTTTTTATATTTTAAAATCCATAGTATTGTGTATTAGAACATACTGTTTTGAGGCTACATGTAGGATTAACTCAAACACATGACTTGCAGAGTTCCACTTCACCCTTTTAAAATGGTCACTTTATTAATGCAAGTGTATATACCTCAAGCATTTCACAGTGCGAAAATAAAGGAACTTTATCTAAATGAACACTTGATCAGCAAGATAAGTATGATAAAGCTGAGCTGGAGGAGCCAGTTCATTAGTCAACACTGAAACTATACCTCGGGATAGAAGAGAAGCATTGCCATCAAGGTGTTGAATTAGTTGACGAATATGATACTTCAAGAAGCAATATGAGGATAATATAATCATCAAAATTCAGACAAGCTTCTAGATCTGATAACTTTATTAAAATAACAAAGACCAATCAATAACTTTGCAAGCCTTACATGATTATAAAGTACATTAAATTTGATTGACACCTATTTAACTCATTGCTTGCTGGAAAAAAATATTAATTGGTCAAAACCTCTTTAACCTGAACATCTGCTTGAAGGGAATAATTTGTCATCCATGACGGAGTGTTTGATTTTGCAGATTTCAGTGTAATTTCAATGACACATTTGATGTATGGAGATTGAACTTTTAGTTTTCTAGAGTAGGAAACTGCATTTGATGGCATTTTGTATGAAATTCTTTAACGACCACCCTTTGCAATCTGCGCCGATTACAAAACAACCCGACTATTTTCTAATAAAATATTTACGTGAATTTATTATTGAAACAAAAGTGTCATTTAAATTGCGAATATTTTTTTGTCAGGGAAAATGGCGTGTCATCAAAATTGAACGAAAATAATTGACAAATTTTGAATCTAATCACCACAAGAAAGGCATGCAGAAAAGAGGTATAACTCTTCTGTTTCTTGCTAGCAGTGTAAAGTTTCAGAGTGCTTTCCAGAAAGAATCATATTCTGAATCGAAGCAGAAAAGTCGAAATCTTGATTCACCGAATAAAATTGAACGTAAAATGTCATCTCAGATTGAATTAATGCCTCTTCCATACCCCAAAAATGCACTTGAACCAAACATAAGTGAAATGGTAAGAGGGTAGATATTTATTCGAATAATAAGTTATTTAAAATGGGCTGCAGAAATTTTTTAACAGTTCTTCTCAGTATATAGTCATGATTAACAAAAAAAATGATCAGATGCTATAAAATTTCGAAATCTTTCTCTGTTATTATCACATAAGAGGACTGCCAGGTGCTGATCAGAGGAAGTGTAATCCTGGTATCGATTGAATTAAATATCGCCTATTAAAAATCTGTATTTTATGTAAATGTGCAGACTCTAAATTACCACCACGGTAAGCACCACGCCGGATATGTTACAAAGACCAATGCTGCTATTGCAGAGGACTCTTCTCTTCAAGGCAAAACACTGGAAGAGATAATGTTTTCTACCTCTGGAAGTGTGTTTAATAATGCTGCTCAGGTAGGTACATCCTCATGAATTAAATTTTATATTCCTAAATAAGCATTTTATACGAAGTTGTTTTGTTTGTAATATGTTTTTTCTGAATATTTATTTCATATGAAGTTTCATCTTATTTTTAATATGCTACGCCTGCATATTATCTTGTAGACATCGATTTTACTCTATAGTCTACTTTCAAGCCATGAATTTCTATTGTTTCATCGCAGATTTCACATATCCTTAATTTTTAGGAAAATGGAGCAATCATACCCTAAGGTTTAATCAAAATAAAAATGGATTTTGTTTAATTTTGAATTTGGACTTCTATATGAAGGTTCTTGTATTTCTTTTGTCAATGATGAAAATAATAATTTGGACTATTTATTTTTTGTATGGGACTTACTAGGTATGGAACCACGATTTTTATTGGCGTTCATTGTCTCCTAATGGAGGAGGCGAACCTACTGGTGCGATTGCTGATGCTATCAAGGTGTATACTATTTTCTACAAATATGAAATAAAATCTTTTAATTCTGTTTCTTCTTTAACATTGTTTTGCTGAATTTAAGAGTAGGTACCTTACATTATTTGTGACTTAAAAATGAAATAGAATGCACGTTTTTTGCAGACACGTAAATTCACCCATAACTTTTCAAAGAAAACATTCAGTAAGGTGTTTTCGAAATGCATGTCCTCTTTTAATCAATATTATATGATAAAAAATCCCTTAAAAGCAATTTTGGTTTAGCGTAGCATATATGTTAGAAATGAAGTGCTTGTTTTCGTTTCTTTGCAAACGCTTTCAAATTTAAAATTCAACACATTTTTACTCTTACATAGTTTTCTATTGTGTATTTATTGGAATTTTCCACCATTTCAACTTAATTTACTAGTATATTCAACCTGGGAGTACAAAATTCTCTCACCGTGTAATCTATATCTTCAGACTAGTTAGAGTAAGTTTGGTTTGTAATATAATTGATTCTTTTATATTTAAATTAAATAATGATAAGCAATACAACTAAATTTATTGCATTTTTTTGAACTATGAAATATCTTTAGAACATAAACCCCCCTACATAGCGTGATTCATTGTGGGACTATTTTCTGTGTTAATTTTTAGGATGCTTTTGGAGATTTTTCAAAATTTAAAGAAGAGTTCAGTTCAGCAGCCTCTGGTCATTTTGGCTCGGGTTGGGCCTGGCTTATAAAAGATGCAGATGGAAAACTGAAGGTTATTTATTATATATAACAAGTCACTATAGTATTTGAATTGTACATATAATGATTGCTACAATATATATAATTGTAATGAGTCATGGTTATATAGTTACGCAATCAAAATTTTGAAAGACGTGTATATGTATATATACAACTTCACTCAAACTTTCCTTTTCAAATACTATAGATGTTAAAACTTTAAATGCTATCAAGCAATTATATACCAATTACGTGCATTTGCTCAACAAGCACTAATTTTGTGATTATTACTTATCCAGGCACTTGCATGAGCATACATTACTTTAAAAATTTGTATGCATTACATAGGACGCTTACACCCAGGTTTCATTTTCAACTGTGCAAAAGAAAATCTTCTGCTGGTTAATATGTTGATGTTGAAATACATATCATTAATAAGACACCATGTATAGAAATCTTTATATTTCAGGCCATAAATTAGTATTAAAATTATTTGATACTCCATAAGCTGATACCACTGGTTACATCGGATTAGAGATATCAATGTATGCCGAATGCAAATAAAGGTTGGTGGAGTGGTAGGGATCAAGTCTAGAATAAATCATTTAGTGAACTATCAATTCTGAAACATTATTTGTCTAGTTTTTTTTGTTTTTTCTCTAGGTTGTCAGTACTCATGATGCATCGAACCCAGTAGTTGAGAAACTGGGAAAACCTATTTTTACTTGCGATGTTTGGGAACATGCATATTACATTGATTATCGAAATGATCGTGCTGAATATCTTAAGTCCTGGTGGAATTTGGTATGTGCATACAAATTTTCCATGGTTTTTTGCAGTTTGCATTTTGTGCAATCTGTGTGTTATTCAAATTTCAATCAGTTTTTTACTGACTCTTTAACCTGTCCAATAAGTTTTTGTTTTGTTAGGATATTGTATACAGTAAACTTTGTATGTAATAATTCTGTCGGTGCCACCAAGTTAATTCATTAGATCCGAAAATCTGTAGCTGAACTTGGCGCAATATAACTTTTTTGTTTATTCGTAATGTGAAAAATTGTTAGAAAAATTTGTAATATCCAAGTATTTCTACATACTTTCCTGTATGCCTCATTATAATTTATTTCTTCTTTTTAAACTTAATTTTTGTTTTAAAGGTGAACTGGGATTTTGCCAATTCCAATTTCAAAGATGCTGAGGTATGCTTGGAAAAAGAGTAGGTTGAATCTATATGCACTTCAATTGAAAGAATGTGCCTTTTTAAGTATTATGTGGATCTGTATAGTCTAAATATATAACTTTTTTTGCTGCGCACATAATTTTCTGTAATACTGTACATTTAGAATTCAAGTTAACTCCACATCAACTTCACTCAAATATAAGCATACCAAACTCCACACTCTGTTGAGCAATACAACTCCTCGGCAATCTATTTTCAACTTGACATTCAGTATGGAAATTTCATGTCCAAAGTGATCTTTTTGAATAAAAGTCTTCTAGGCTAATTTATAGCTACTAATTACTGAGTTCATTGGAGGTGGAAATTTAATTTGGATTGGGTTTGGGAGAAGATTAAACAGTAGTTGTATCCGATTAGTATAATTTTTTGCGGAAGGTAAATTAAACCCATTTCAAGTGATATTTAAATTGGGATATATACATGTATATGCTAGAAACGATTGGCATAATATTTGTATATTTTGCGGAAAACCATAAAATGTCTTAACAGTTCGGTCATAGATATTTGAGTTATATACTGGGGAATCTAGTTCTTTATTAAATAGATGCAAAGAAAATAGGTTTCACAGTATAGAGGATAGTGGCAAGACAAAATGATAATGAAAGATGCAAGGAAAAAGTAAAAAGAAAACAATAGGAATAAAAAAGTATATGATTAGAAGCAAACAATTCCCAATCGAGAGTCATCTTTAATGAGATATAATTTACCTGCGGAAGTGTTGAAATGTATAAGTGTGAAAGTAAGATATTGATAGGAAAACCTGCATGGGGCTTAAAATTTGAGTATGCTTAAGAGGAAAATGCATATGCAACAATATCTGTTCGATTTCACTGGCAATTGTGTCGTAATGAAAAATAATATGTAATTAGGAGGTGAAAAGCCTATTGACTTATTTTTATACAATATGTACATGAACAATAACAGAGTTGAGAAAAAGGTATACAATGTATATTAAGGGAGTAAAAAGAGTTATTAAAGTATTGTGCATGAATAGAGTCACTTGCAGTAACATAGTCATTTAGAATAAAGTCATTATGGATTTGTTATTCCAACAGCATTTTCTATCAAGAACATTAAAATTATATACGACGTAATAGAAAAATTGTCCTGATTGTTGAGAATTTTTTATAAACTTGAACTTGGAATTTGAAATGAAGTTGAAATCTTCACAATATTTGTATAACATACTGATGTATATATGCATATAACTAAATTATTTTAAGAACATCTACATACTAGAAAACAAAAATTAAGGTAAAAGATAAGTGAGAAGGACAATGGTCATGTAAAAATACTGATAGAAGGAACAAAGTTAAATTTAAAAATGTTAAAACTAAAGAAAAAGAGCAAATTAAAATCAAACTTAAAGCTGAAATTTTTATTTTGGGGTGAAACTTGAAAAAAATGTAGAGATTGTAAAAAATGTAGACCTCTAACAAAAAAGAACAAATAATATGCCATCCTACATGCTTGAAATAGTTAAAAATAGAAAATACAGCAATAAAAGTAAAACGTCTATATATCAGTATCAAAAATCATTTATATTACTTGCTTCATATTTTGCTCAAGAACTGCTTTATACAACATTAATTTACGTAGCAGCAGTGCATAATCTCATTATTTAAGATATGATGTGATAATTTTTTTGTTTGAGTAAAACTGAGGCTAACTTGATCTTAGAGTGAAAATCAGCCATATTTTTTTAAGTGCAATAAAATGAATATAGCTGTTCAGAGCTATCGCCATCAGTTCCATAAATAATATTCTTGCATTTCCCTTAAAATGATAGTAATTCTATTTAGAAATTTTTAACATGTTAGTTCTGATCATCTTGCTTCAATGCTATAGCAGTAAGCACCATCATGACCAAATGCTCTCCCAATAGCTTTTAGCAAATAAATTAGATAATCAAGGATAAAAATCTATACAAAAATCTCATTGGGCTTTTTAAACTAAACCAGCACAGTGTAAACAACAGCAATAAGTGTATTAAATTTTGAAAAAAAGCAGTTTTTAAATAGTTAAAATAAATTACCAACTATTTTTCAAGTCCAATCCAGTTATATTACAAAATATCAATTGGATATAAGCGCGGTCAATGCTATAAAGTTTTTAGTCAGAAATTAAACATCAGCTATAATTGCATAATCAATTTTGTTAGAAAAAATAATATCCAATTAGACATTGTGAAAACCATAAATATAAATCACACTCTAACATTGTCCAGAATAGAGGATGATTTTTTGATATTTTTTATTCTATTATCAGTTTAGACTATCAAATTTTAATTTTTTTTAGCTTAAAAGTCTTGTAAAGTTGTTTTTCTTGCCAAATTGTAAAACAATTTACAAGCGTACTCTGCAGGATTTAAGACCAGTGTTTCTTTACATTTACTTTTCAAGCAGTTGAATAAAGAAATTAGTTGTCAATGTAGTCCTTACCAGTTTTTAATGCTTGCATTTTACTGGCTAAAAAAAGAAAAATTGCTTGCAAACTGGTTTCCAGAAAAAAATATTTACTACCATGAAATGAAAGCTTCATAAAGTAACTTCAAAAGCTTTTGTTAGTAGATTTTTAAAGGATAACCTATTTTAAGGCAGTTTTACAGAAGTACATAAATTCATTCCCTATGGTTGTTTTTGTAACAATAAATATGGAAGTACACTCTATATCCTATTATCAGCAGAAATATTCTTTCAACAAATTCTACATTTCCATAAATTTCTGCACACAATTTCTTTGCCAATATCTCTGCCAACAATTCCGGTATCTCTGTCAATGATTCTGACATGTCTGCAAAACATATAGTAATACCCCCGTTAATATATCCAGTAATATCCCTGCAGTTTGCTATCTGGCCAAGATAAAATTTTTAAAAACTGATGGATCTCTACTACTTTTTACTTCCGGCAATGCCATGCTACTGTGCATAGAACTATAAGGATGACGTTATGCACTGCTACTGTGCATAGAACTATAAGGATGACGTTATGCACTGCTACTAGTTGGAGAAGCGCTTTTTACCATTGCTCACTTATTTTGTTTGCTTACCATCCTAATTTATTTTATACTGTTGCTTCTTTGTTGCATTATAATAAGTTAATACTATTATTTACACCAGCAGTTTTTTTGTTTTCCTACTATTTATTCGACAGTTTTATCTAAAGTATAGCAAAAATGAACCTTGACTCGATCATTAATCTTTTACTTTTGATGCATAGATCTGCCACCTACCAGGACAGTTAGTATAATTGTTTTATTATCATAGTAGAGTGCAGGTAAGATGTGGCACCGTACTCTTCCAGATATTTTTATTTAAGCCCAAGACTTTATTCACAGTAACTTGATATGAAATTACTTAAACCAGTTTAAACGTGTTATAACGTTTTTTGTAGTTTTAACAAAAATATATGGTTACAATAGTAGCTAAAACGTTTGCAGCAAAATTTGCCACCCATACTATTTTTCCAAAATATTGTTTTTGGCAATTATACTATCAAAGGTGGTTGATTTAGAGCTGGATCTTTAGCTGGAATTTTCAAACAAAAAGTTACAAAGAAAATTGTACGTTTTGTACAAGCCATAGTAGTTTTGTGAGCAAGGAAAAAAAGTAAAGGGATACGATTGAAGTAAACACTCAAAGCAAATATTTTTACATACCAAGAGCGATGCTAACTAATTTATATCATGAAGTCAAGCTCCAGATATTTGAAATAACATGAAAGGTTAGACTGTGTAATAATAATGAAATCTAGAGTTGTATAATCCTGCCTGAAATATTCAAAACTTGTAATGGAATACTCGACAATTTAAAACTGAAAAAACTGCTCACTGAGATGATAGTTAATACCTTAATGCCAACAATTTTGATGTAGAACTTGTTTGCAATTGCTACATTGTATGTGAAATTCTATTTGTGTTCTCAATGCCTCAGCTTCAATACGACTGTATGTCTTTTCATATTTGTCTTCCATTAAAGGCAGATGTAACCTAACTAAACGCAAAGCAACAATAAGCTATTTTATTTAACAATATTTTTTTCATTTTTTTCATGATAATTTTGAATTTGAAATTGAAGTTTTATATAATCTAATTGTAACAGTTTTTTGGTGCAGTTACTTCAATCAAATATCACAAATTTTTCAAGAAATTATCATATTATTGCAATGCTAAGTTCATTTTTTGTTCTGATGAAAGCCTAAAGTTCTTTAATTTTAATTGACTTGGTTTTTTTGCATAGCCATTCTTTTCACAGACCATTTTATGTTCTCTATTATTTATTAAATATACAGTGGCAGCATTTCATATTTATTGTAATGCTGCATGATGTTCATTTTTTTTCAAAATTACATAACTTTCATATCATCTTAAATTGCATTAGTTTGTGTTGCAGTTATAATGCTTTTCTTTTCAGCTATCATTGCCATTAATTTGATTTATTCAGTGTGTGAAGAACTTTTTGGCATTTCAATAAATTTTTCATTAATCTTAGAAATGATTTTTAAAAGTCTTTCTTTTGTTTTATTGTGCATACAGTATGCTATACTAGTGGTTAACTTCAAAATCAATACCACTCAACTTGCAAAATTATTGAAGCTAGATCATATTACTTTAGATGCAAGGTTTGGTATAGTGCACAAAGTTTGCATTATTTAGTTTAGGTGCATTACTGTTTGTCTCATTTATCTTATTTAGTTATCTTGCATATATGAATACAACTTATTTTTGACATAAATCAAAAACAATAAATTGAAGTTAACTGCTCAAAAAATAATGCATTGTAGTCAGTAAATGAAAAGGTTTAAAATGTATTGCTCTAGACCAGGCTGGTTAATTATAATATAAGAACTTATTATCATCCGTACTTTCAAATATATGTGGCATATCCACCTATTTGAAAAGTTACAAAAATTATACAGTGATATTCAATTAAGTCAAGTATGCAAACAATGTAAACTACTAGAATCCTGCAAAGCAAGCAGTAATAACAATGTTACATAGAAATTACAAAAAAAAACAATACGCCATAATTAAATTTTATAGCCCAAAAAAAATTATTGCCGCTAATTTTGAAATATTACAAGTTAAGTTGAAAAAATTTATAGTATTTCGTCTAACCTACAAAATCCTGTAATAAAATATAATTCAAATCTTGAAATTCTCAAACATACTTCTCTTGAATACTTTCAAAACTGCTGGGTTACAAAAAAATAATTGGAAAACCTAACCAAATACAGAGAATAAAAAAACATAACACTATATTATCAATA
The DNA here is from genome assembly GCA_032358265.1 of Vaucheria bursata. Taxonomy (NCBI): domain Eukaryota; class Xanthophyceae; order Vaucheriales; family Vaucheriaceae; genus Vaucheria; species Vaucheria bursata. Next base: position 3,219 of record JAULBW010005115.1, on the reverse strand, counting down.
ATAAATATAAATAGTTTTCCCTGCAGGTCCTATACTTTAAAAATGTAGAAACATCTTGCCAATCAAAACAAAAATTAGAATGAAGGCCTAGCCAAAATATAATTTAATCTATTTCATCCTTTTTATCAAAAGGTCTCAAAAACAATCATTGCCTGGTTATTTTACTATTAAGAAGATAAAGATTGATTTTTTTGCATGTTGATGCACCAAGTTGAGAGCATTAGCAATGATGTTAACAAGGCATAGTAAAAATTTTGCTGAGATATTGATTAATCCATGCAGTTTCAGCATAGGTAGAAAGGACAATAATGGGATAACTAATTGAAAAATATTTGTAAGAAAAATTTAACAATAAAACAAAATATAACTGTTAAAGAGTTAAAAAAATGGTTACATTTTTATGGTTGTAATGAAGTAAGCACTTGAATTATGCTAATACTAGTAATCTTGACTTCTGTGCTAATTCATTATAGAGAGAAGGCAAGTATAGACATTTAAATAAGTGTTGACTGAATTTGTTTTTTTGATTAAATGTTTAAATTCTTCTTGGTTGTACTAAATCAACAGACAAAATTGCTGCATTGAAATATCTTAAAAAAAAGATTATTTAGTCCATGAACCATCAAATGAGAATGAAAATTCAAACTGTTAAAGCTTATAAATAGTTTTTAATATAATTTAAGATTTTGTGGTTCCATTGAAATGCTGGATGCTTCAAAAAGATAAACATTAAATTATTGCTATTCATAGAGTATAGTTTTGGTACTAAATCATAGACTACATTTTACTCAATACAGACTTTAGGTGTTTAGCATTCAAAAGCTTCTGATCTTTTATTGAACAGTAACAATATATTGTAATTATCATTGTAACATCTAATTCTATATATCTTTTCAGTTGATATAAGTAATTTTCAATTAAAAAGTCTCAGCAGCTTTTCACAGAAACTTGATGAAAATTTGGCAATTCTCAGATAGTACCAGAATTTTACTCCACTTTTATTAAAGATAGTCATGACATTAATATTTAAGAGGGTAAGTTAAATATTCAAGTTAGGCAGTAGTTAAGCCATACCGTTTATTCTTGAAGATAAGTTTTCTAAAAGTGCACCTGATGAAAAGTAAAAAAAATTGTATAAGTTCTGATTTACCCTTGAGGTTATATGGCTTGATGATTTAAGTTTGAATGCACATTTAGGTAAAATCTAGCATGAAACAGTAAAAAGTAAGTGGTTACAGGCTCTTTACCATGCTTTGTCTTTACCATAAAAGTTAGCATAGCATATTAAAATTCTATCTTCCAGGAGTACAGAGTTCATTTCACAGTAAGTATGATGCTAAGCAACCTAATGATGATCTAGCTGAAGAAATACATCAATACCAGATATTCAGTCTATCAATTTAAAATAGTACAAATTTAATAACTTCAGAAAAAATCTAATCATGTTTCTAACTGGAATATCACATCTTACATGTTAAATACAAATATCTGTTGCATGCCTCAAGAAAGCACTTATAAAAACAACTCAAGTTTTCATGATATATTAGCAATGCTACTTATTCTCTAAATATGCAAGTGCATATCCAATTTCCACTGCCAGTATAGTTTGTGTCAAAGGTCACTCTCTGGAAAGCAAGTTTATACAAAAAATTTAATATATTCAAGAGCTGTCCATTATGAATTTTTTGCTTAGCTTCAAGTAGTCAGGTAGTAATAATACTTCAATAATATGGAAAAACTTATGCATCTGTAATCTCAAATATTTCATTTTTCAAGAGAGTAACAAAAGTATAGGAATAATCAAATGTTTTCAAGGCAAAAGACATGTAAAAAATGGTTGTTTACATCATACAATATTTACAAATAGTTCTGATATGTGTCAGTTTATTAAGTAGACTCAGTATTTTAAAATAGTCAAGACAAAATATATTTTACATAGAGAGGGCTAAATTCATGTTATAATTTGCTGATAGTTTTTTTTATGTTAATACATTGCAAGTCTCTTTTTATAGTTTCTACAAATATAGTCTACTAAACTTTTTGTGTAAAATAACTTTTACTTTTGCTTATTACGCAGCAATGTAAAATGCTTTTAACTGTCATATGCAAAAAGGCTTGCAGAACATAAAACTGATAAAAGTATCTATATTTTGTTTTGAACGTATTAAGCAAAAGAAAGCAAGTCAAATGATAACTGGTTTGGAAATACATTAGCAATCACAACTGAATTGCTGAAAGTGAATATACTTCACAGCAATGTACAAATCATAATCCTAACCTGTCACCATAGCCCATTACCGTAGCACGTTACCATAGCCCATTACCATAGCCCATTACCATAGCCTGTTACCATAGCCCGTTACCATAGCCCGTTACCATAGCCTGTCACTGCAGCTCAATATATCAAATATTGAATTGCCAAGAAACTTCTATAGAATTCTACAGATTTAAAATGAAACTAACCCTTGAAGGATTTAGTTCCTGATGTATTTAAAATGTAATCTTCCAAAAATATTTTCAAATTGATTCTAGACAAAAAACACATGTCAACATATGAAAACCCATTTTGTCTTTATCTGTCTGAAAAATATTTTTTTTTTTGTAATGTTTTTAAAGCTTTGTCCTGCAATGCAAATAAGTTTTACTTCAAAAACATTAAACCTTATTGAAAATTTTATCTTTAAAACTTTTGCCAAAATTAGTTAAGTAGTAAAACCTTTTATACCCTGGATAAACGCAATGCAATAGCAGCAATGCCACCATAATTGGATACCTTTTTTCTGGTAAGGTTGCAAAATAAAATACTAGATAGATTTGTCAGGATATTTGCCAGTCCTGCTATCTCTTTAAATTTCTACAGCATAACTGCTCGGTTATGTTCACCCATATTTGCCTTTACTCACCTATCATTTTCCCCACACCTTTCCTAAACTTTCGCCTCATTGACCCAATTTTGCCTCTTTTACCCAATTGCACCTTTTATCCTAAATTGCGCCTTATATGCCAAATCCTTTTATGTTAACACCATTGTCACAATCCTTTATGGAAACCTTTGTGCACTTACTCTACAATTTGCCATGTGTCATGTTCCATATGGTTCTGTGGAAACTTCTTCACTCATTTTCCACCTACGCATGTTCTATGTCATAATACCTCTTCAACTTATTGGATATTATTCTATTCCGCTCTATCTCCTGTCATAATACTTCAATCTCCGCC
>JAULBW010005104.1:0-19559 GCA_032358265.1 Vaucheria bursata | reverse complement strand
GATTAATACATTATTGGCTTTGTGTCTTCTTTGGGTTTCTGGTGATGTTTATTATTGGTTATATGCATAGTCTTTAAAATATTAATTCCTAACATGTACAAACCAAAGTCCATATTATATTTTAGGCCAGGTAATGGTACATATTTTTTTACAGTAATGAGAGTAAAAAACAGCTCTTTAGTTGCACTATAAAACTGGTGAGCATGCAAAGCAGGTGATTTACTTGAATGTTATGCTCAATGAAAACATGTTTTAAAATGAACTTATCAAAAGTTCAAATTGCTTCAAAGAAGTTTCTAGTAAGTATTTTTATACTCAGTTCTGCTCTCAATTGATTAAAACTAATTTTTCACCATTATTAGTGGAAAGAATACAAATTGATCTGTGCAATACAAGCTCCATATCTGTTGTTAGGACCACATTAATAATTGCTTTACATGTGCATATTTTGTATGTACAACTGGGCCATTCTTATTGGGCAGTTTTTATTCTATATTTAGATTAGGTTTTTGTAATTTGGTTGTTCCAAATTGAGGAGCTACGTTATTTTGCTCACTCTTTTATCTATCTCAAAAAATATCTTTTGTGCTCTTAGACTTTAAAACAGCTCTGTACATAATATATTGTTGTATTTTGGTCTTTGTTCCTTGTTTGTTTGGGTTTCATTCTGAGTCTTGAAAGTTGCTCCTGATTGCCTTGAATCCCATTCAAGACCGTTCCTGACATCTGTGATGGATTGGTTTATTATGTTTAAATGTTTTGAAATATATGACATGATCAAAGCTTTTTAAACTTACCATTTGTAGCAAAGTACAGATTAAATCTTTATGTCAATTTATGGCTATCTACATGCAATGTTTACGTTTGCCATTTTTTACATTAAATACTTGGTAATCTTCAATATTATTAATAAATTTTACAGATGTTTAATTATCTCATTTTTTCAGGAAATGTTCTCTGTGAAGACAACTTAAGAATTGGTGCAGCTGAGTTGCTCCACTTAGAAGAGTAATGACACATTTAGCGTAAATTCAAGCATGCATATTTTTTTAATGAACTATTTGGTAACAAAAAAATACTTTTTAAATGAATTTTTTTGGCTATGGGCCATCAATTTTTTACTGCTTTCATTGTCAATATTTGTATACGTACATAACGCATTCTAGTATGCATATAAAACTGGCAGTTAATTTAAATGCAGGAATTAGCTCAGTTACTTTTCATACTTCAATAGTATGGCAAATAATTTGCTTTTAGTATTTATCTTGTTGCAGTTTAAATTTATTTTGACCAGAACTCACTTCTATCTTTTTTAACTTAAACTTAAACCATGCTCTGCCAAGAAAAATTATTTTCTTGAATAATATTTAGTTAAATCATTAGGAACACAGCATCTTCATGATCATTAGCTGTATAGAATATTATGGCTAACTTTTTTTTAAATTACAAAGTCATCTGGAATTGAGCATCTGACAAAACTAAAAATTGAACTCAATATTCTACCATTTGATGGTAATTCTTCTATTTTTGACATGGATCTTAAATTCAATTGTGGCAAACTAGCTACTCTTGGCTAAATTACTAAGAATGATGTGTTGACAGCATGTTTTATTTGTAATCTCTCTATCGATCCATACCATTTTACTAAGCAGTTACAATACTATTTACAAAAGATAATTTTACATTTACAACAGGCTCATAACATTGTAGTCCTGTATCAGAAGCATGTTTCTAAGCTTATTCCAAATTTATTGCACACAGCACCAATCAAAGAACCTATCTTTTTATAAGAACAAAGTTGGATTGGCTGCAAAAGTGCCAACACTAGCAAAGTACAACTGACTTGTCAGGGAATCAACAGCTTCAAGGCTCCTTCAATAGAAACAAATGAAAAAAAATGATGACAATTTTAAGACCAGCAGGACACAAATTAGTTTTTTTTAGTCAGCAGGCATCTAAGCTATTAGCTCCATATGTAAGATAAATCCACTTACATCTTAGCTGACTGCAATGTTCTAGCCACAAAGGTTTTGTCATAATACTTCAGAGTGTCAAATTATTAGGAACTAACTCCCTTAGGGATAAATTCTATTTTTATAGCTGCAATTAGTTTTTATTTATGACATTCCGAGTAAATTGGCTGCACAGGTTTCAGTAGGGTTATATATCTTGTTGTGTTGACAAAGTTAGCTCACTTTTATCAACACAATTAGTACATGATAAATATATACAGTTCTGCCACAGTTTCTTGTACTTTGTTGTATTTCATGTTTCTAATACAAATGCAACTTGAACATGAAATTGGGTGCTAAGATCCAATGCATATTATTAATAAGTGAAAATTAGATAATGAATGTTAGAAATCTATTTTGGTTGGTGCTGGTAGGGTTGTATCAAATTATCTTTCTTATGAAAATAACTGTGTTTCTATAATTTTACACTGATTTGAATGACATATTGTAGGTCATAGTGGTTTCTGAAAGGTAGTAGTTAAAGAGACCAACAAACATTCTTACTCCAAGGTCTATCAGTTTTATAATAGTTCTGTTTGTGCATTCTTAAACAAGTAGCTTTCCCAGGTTTATTCATCTAACTAGGCTTTAAAAACCCTCATTTTCATAACTTATACACGGCCCTAAACCTAACTCTTCACTGAATATAACATGATGGTGTTATCTATGAGCTTTCTTCAAAAGTTACAAAAATTCAAACATAGCACTTCTCTTGAAAAAACAGTGCAATAGAGGAAATGAATTACATACATTACAGCCATAGTTATATTTGAAGAACAAAACTACAACGCTATATTGGAGGGAAGACATAGCATTTGCTTATTATTCCCTTGAGCTTTTCTCTGTAACTTCAATTATGACTATGCAAACGGCTCCTAAATTTAAATTTTTTATATAAATGCTGATATTATTATTGATCTATTTATTATTCTCATGATATTTTCCAGTTGGTTTTGTTTTTCTTACAATGCTCCCTCCTCTCCTCAATAGTACTCAATTTGATGCACACATTTTACATATCACTAACTACAAAATTAACTAATTCCAAGTATTGTTTTCACAAATTTTCCAATAGATATTATTTTTTGAATAAAAATTTATTTTTCTGTACATAATTCATTAGTAATTTGGCCTATTTATCCACAACTATTTATATGCCTACAAATAATTATGTATTGTGATGTTTAGATATATCACAAATTTTTATAATCATTAGCATAATATTCCAAGCTACACACCCTGAACTACCAAATGACTCTTGTCCCAAAACTGTTTTGTAGTATGTACTGGTCCATACTCAGGGCTAGTGTACTTGTACGACCAAGCCTCCTGGCCTATGTCTTGTGACATAGTTCTTAGACCACCCATTCTTTTCTCGTGGTTGATGTTTGGGGTGTAAAATCGATCCCGACTGTGCTTCGGGTCAAATTTGGTCACCTTTTATGAAAAAATAATCCAAAATTGAAGGACATCACTTATAGGATGGGGTATTTTGAATTTATTATAGTTCATTACTACATGTGTGGATGCACAGTAGATGCTGTATAAAAAATAAATTCATAACTATTACAAAAAACCGCATGTCTTGAAATGCCAAACCATGAATACAAGTAAAAATACTCAAGTTTAGTTATTTTTGTAAAAACAAAATTGATGTGTAAGTCACTTGCAAAGAGTTTGAATAAATCATGCAGTGTGCAAATCTCTGTTTTGAAACATATACATGCAAACATGCACACATGAAGAGTCCATATTTTACCTGAGTCCTACCCACGTCATACAAGTGACTCGTCTCCACGAGTCCCTCACAGAAAGTCCGAGCTTTCTTCTCCTCCTGTGCTTTCTCCATCATCTCTTTATCTCGAGCTGGATTGCAAAATTTTTCCATGATGGATTGTTCTTTTCTCAATAAGGTTCGGTATTGTTCAGTTCGAATAGTGGCAGCAAATTCTCCACTTCGAAATGCATCTTTGGTGCCAAAACCCATCTTACGATTTGGCTGAGTCTTGGAGTACCTTCAGGCAGAAGTAAACACAAAGTTCACATTATTTGAACTGGAAAAAATCAGATAGATTACGAACTGTGTTAGTGACTGTGATAGGCAATAAGAATCGTTTCCAAGATAAGCTACCCGTACTAGAACAACTGTTTCTTCTACCCAAACTTTTGCATCATATTATTATTCTCTTAGATTCATTGTTACTGCTCATGTTGCAAACCAAACTTTGAGCTTAAACAGAGGTGCAGCTAAAGCTGAAGTTGTCCATATCATTTTTAAACTTCTCCTAAAAGTCATGGTATGCCTCTCAATTTTGTGATATATTTCAAGTAACCAAAATTTGTATTAATAGCATTGAATGCTTCACCAATAACACTTTTTATTCACAAAATACTGTGGATGCTGCTCTAAGCTAGTTAGTCCAAACAGCTGTACAGTTTTAATTTTAATCAAATATTTTTAATAGATCATTACCGTTCCATCTCCTGGAAAGGATAGCCTTTGTACTCCAACTTACTGAAGTTACCGTTGTCAGCATTTATCGGTTTCTATCAACAAAAAAGAAGACTTATTCAATTTATATATATTTCGGAAGCCTTTGATAATTTTTATAAAGAAATACACAATCCTGACCCTTTTTTATAAAGTCTTGTTTTTTGTGCTTTCTTGGAATTTCAAGGAATTCTGTACTAAATATATTTATTTGGAGTTTCTTTCTCATCATTTAAACATACATTGTTTTTAACGCATATTTGAACTTTAATTCCAAAATTTTTTAACTTCGATAGCAAGATAGATTTTACACGGCTTATATATGTTTCCAAGTCATGTAAAGTGCATATTTATTTTCTGCAGAAACTTATTGAAAAGTAGCTATTATACCTGCTGATGAATAGAATAAAGTTCATCAGCGTTTCTAGAACATCCTTTTTTCAATGCAAAAGATATTGGATTTTATATTTCTTGTGATAATGATGAGAAATTCATCAATGCGACATCTATGTTTCCAATCAGAACAGGTAAAGCTTCAAAAATATTTTTAGGTAGTGCTGCACGCTAATATTATAAATTAATGGCATCGAAAACTTATTCTTAAAAACCAGGAATCACAAAAAAATGATCTATCATTTTGATTATCCATTAATTTTCAAATGATTGAAGTTCTTTTGAATCAAATTCATATAAGCTACACTACGTTGTATAAACATAAGTTTACATAAATCAAAATTTCGAAGAGGTAGATTGTTCGAAAAATAGACTTCTATCATCGCAACTTCACCTGCTGAACGTTTAGACGTTTACCCTTCCATCGCGATGGTAATTTTTCCTTAGCAACGTTGTAAGGATCCCCGATTGTTGTATAGGCATTTCCCTCGACAATTCTATGATTGATACGCTTCGTGGTATACATGGGAGTGAAATAATGATATAAAAAGCTATCAAAACTGAATAATTGAACCTTACTAAATATATTTGGAAATTCAAGTAGATCAAAACCGTTACAAAATGAAATGTAAAGCAAATTCAGAAACCCGGGTGAGTATCAGTGTTGGGTCTTAGACTATATTCTGTTAAAGATACCATAAATTTCATTGGCATTCATATAATTGATAACCAACAAAAATAATAGTGAACATTTGTAATTTTCAAAAACTGAATGTTACAAAGTACCTGCCAGTCTTCTTTGGTCTGCCAGGCTTTATTTTCTGCACCTCCTAACTTTTCTGTTTAGTTTCCTCTTTGCCATGTTAATTTTTGTGAGATTTTTGTGTGATCAAAACTTTTTTGCTTCTTAGAACATCAAATGGTTACAAAATCCTTCCTCCATCAGCAAAGAATCATGAGTAGCAAAACAATAGAATAGATTGGAACATGGCAAGCAAATATTCAAGAGTCACAGTAATGAAAATTTCAAGTTTGTCGTGTATGAAATATTACGAGCAAAGTTTAGAATTAGGAGTGAAAACAATTTTAAAGAACGTTGAGCATAATCATGCCCAACTTTGAAACATATAATTTAGCTGAATCTGTAATTAAACTTTTCTTTACTTTTTTTCCAGTTAAGTTTAAATATTTAAATTTTTTTCTACTTTAAAATTGCTAAGTATTGAAATTGGTATTTCCCTAAAAATAAAATTTTTTAGTTACAAAAGAAGTTTCAAAATTATTGTACACATCATGTTGCAGAATTGAAGGTTTTTTGCATATTTTTTGAACTTGTAATGTAGGCATGAAACAGTATATCATCACTGGCTTTACTATATTCAAACTGAAAATTGGTTTAAACTTTACCATCATACAGATTGTAGTTCTAGTTAACTTTTTTGAAAACAAAATAGCTACCTATTTTCATCCATTTAACTTGGTGTTTTGAAGCTATACTATAACCAGTATAAAGTCTTTGCTACATTGGCAATATTTAAATCTGACAATTCTCATTGAACTTGAAATTTAGTATTTATACCAATTGCTGATGTTTCATAAATTACATGGTTTATAACTTGGCTACAATATTGCAACTAATCTTTTTTGAAGAAGTTTAAAAACAGCATAGTAGCTACAAAGAATTACAATAAGATATCATCACCTTTTCATATTGATATACAAGTGAAAATAAGTACAGAAATTAGTTTTTTGGACAATATGAACCAAGTAACATTTTTCTATATTTACTGGTATAACTAAAGGAGAAAATGAATGAACTTGAAAAAATTATAAAAGTAAATCAAAGTCTGAATAATAAAAATAGTAAAGGGGATATTTTATTTATTTCTCAATCAACAGCTAGTTTTTATTAAAAAAATAAAAATAGCAATTTGACTTGAAGATGCGCAATTCTAGTAGAGTACTAGTGTGTTGAGTAATGCAATGAATGCTATGATGGAAAAAATATGCGTAACAAAATTGAAAAACTGAAGACATTGCTAATAACAAAAGTCCGAAAAAACTGACTTCAAACAATAATGCTCAGCAATGCACTTGAAAAACCAGTAAGACCACATAGATTGCTGGAACTGATGAAAGTGATTTATCAAAAGACTCATGAATTTTTTTATTCAAATTACATGACAGTAATCTTAGTGGTTACATTGGAAAATCTCCAAAATTTTGGTAGTTGTATATAAATCACTAAATTATGTCTTTTGTAACAACTTTAGAAACATAATTATTGTTTAAAGCTAATGTAAAATATTGTAAAATGAAACTTTTGAAGGTAATCAAGCAGAATGACATTGGTGTCAGCCACACGCCAACCAAAGACAAAAAATAGAACCAAAGATTGGATATAATAAGGGTTTATCTAATACACAATGAATGGAAAGGAAATAGGAATAGTCTAGGAAAATGATAAATGGAAGCAAGAAGAGGTTGAACAAGAAAACGTGTTTTTTTCATTATTTAGGCATGCCCAACACTGAGTGTTGGAAACAAATATAATGTCAACTAACGACTAATGCTGAAGATATGCAATTTACATGAACTAAACTACAATATGCAAAACATCATACAATATATATGTATACTTGAATCTATAATATAAATCTTCAGAAATTATGAACATGAAGAAAACATGCATCAATTATGTCTGTGCAACTATAACTGATTAAATCCTAACATTTGGTAGATTTGACGTATTATTTATATGCAATATTTTCTTTGACCAGCCTTTACTATCCAACTGAAACTTGAACTTTAAATAATGATATATATTAATATATAACTTTTGGTTTTTGATTTTTTTCAATTTTTAATTTTTCATTGTCTATTATAATGTATTTAATCAGTAAAATTTTAAAATAAATTACAAAGATTTCATGTAAGTAAGAGTTTAAGCATACTTTCCAAAATGCAACAATTACCATTTTGAAATCAAAGTATTCTAGAGAACTAATGAAAAGTATATTAAGCATATTAAAATGAATTAAAACTGGACTATTACAAGTGCAGTGAAAAAAATGCAAGAAAGAAAATGAACAAAATATAGTTCAGAAACATTACATTTACTAGTTATGTTGATCAAAGTAAGAACAATCTGCCAACACAACAACAAAAAAATATGCAACTCTGCAGTACAGTTCAGCAAACCTCATAAACTCCTGTGGTACACTAGAATGTGCCCAAATATTTCAAATGTGTGAATCTCCTTGAAGCTTATAATTATACAAATTTTTACAAATCTTGTACTGCAGCTACAAGTGGACCTAATACGTTAAAAAGATCATTCCAAACATGGATAAAATTTAGCAACAGAAATACAACAAAGATGATCTTTGAGACACAAGATATTTTAAATCTAATACAATCATCTCTCCCCATACAATAACTTGTATACTAGCATTTTTTATCATTAAAATATTTAAGAGCATCTTGAGCCAGTTGAAAATCTTGAAGATGTTTAATATCATCCCTGAATTAGGCTAAATATTGTTGTACTGTAAGTGACAATTGAGGTATGATATTATTGGATCAATATGTAAGAAGTTCAAACCGACATATTGCTTTCAATTGACTCATCTTGACTACAGTATGAAAATGAAAATTAGTATAATTCAGTCATTGGAAAATTTCTGACATTCTTAGTTTGCAAGAAGTTGCAGACAGAGCGGAGATATTGCTCCAGAACTTTTTTTAACATGTTTAGTCTGACTATCTGACTAGAGATGATAGGTAAAAGATAAACTTTAAGCTATTCCATTTTTTTAAAACTATAAACCAGAACTGAGAAACAAATAATGAACCATAATCAGAAAACAATGTCTGAGAAATTCATGAAGATGCATTACATGATAGAATAATAAATTGGCTAGTTCAGGCAAAGTTAATGTGTTAGAACATGCTATAAAATGTGCTATCTGTTAAAAACCCAACTGTATTGACTGATTCCAAGTAATTTAGGCCAACTTTGAGTAAGTAAGAGTTCCTTGTATTTTATTGAGTAATTATATATTAGACATTGTAATGATTACTCTTTGCAATGTTGTGAGGAACTAACATTATCTAAATGTATATAATGCACTTTTCCTCTTTCTTCATGGTGTCTTTGTCTATCTATTGGTTTCTGACACTATCCTTAAATATTTGTCAACTATCAGCAACATTGCATTCCTATTATCAAGGGATTGATGTTATGATGTACAACAAAACAGGTAAATAATATAAGAGAGTAGCAACTCAGATGTACATTACATCTCAACCTGTGTTGTGAGAAGTAATTACACTATTCAATCACAGCACTACTAATTTTAGAATCATTATGTGACTAGCCACTTATTGAAAATGTGACTAGCATAAAATAAAGAATGTTTTGAATAGAAACATCTGCAGCTATATATAGAAAAAGGAATTAACTTTATAATGTAAGCTAATTCCTGACAGCATTACAGCATGGAACATGTGCAGGTAGAAAATAAATGAAGAAGTTTCCACAGAACTATGAGAAGAATGACACGTAGCATTATATGAGAGTATACAACAAATGAATCTATTAATGCATCATAACAAAAGGTGTTGGTATAAAGGATTGATAAAAGAGCATGGTTGGGATAATAGGCACAATATGATCAAAAAAGTGAAAGGTAGGAAAAAGTATTGGCAAAACTATATTAGAAAATAGGCAAACATAGATGAGCATAGGCAAACGTAGATGAGCATAGGCAAACATGTTGGAACAGTTATACTCTACTAGTCTGTATAACTAGTTGGATCAGCAAATACCTTGACATTACAAATTTTATATTTTTTTAGAAATTGGGTCATTCTGCTATGCTTGCTATTCAAGTTGTATAAGTTTTGACTATAGTTATTTGTTTTGGCAATAGCTTTATTACATTGTGTTGCATGATTCATTCTTGGCAACAAATAAATTAAACTAGTTAATACACTATTGTACATGTTTTACTTTGCATCATTAGTTCCTTTATTTATCATTGGGTTGTACATGCATAATTGAAGTCAATTTCTTCCATATTTTTGTGTTTATCAATGCATATTGAAACATTTTGGCAGCAAAAGTTTTACTCTTTATGGTAAAAAAAAGACAAAAAATGTATTTGTAGATGCTTCATATCCTTTCAACTTGTACAAAATCAATTGCAAATGTACAGAGTTAAATGAGCTACTGTGTTATGCTAATAATGTATATCTAAGCTCCAATGCATCTATCAAATGTAGATATTAATAAATTATTAACTTTTGCATTATTCAAATCTATTGCTTTTGCTGTGCCACCAAACAAGAAACATTCTATACATACCTTCAGTAATCCAGTCTGAAAATAAATTTAAGTGACATAGCAAATAACAAACTAATTTGTTAGTACAGAAAAAAAGTTAAAGATTAGCTAGACAGTATAATGTTCAAAATGTTTAAATACAATATGTAATGAGTTGCTCTTGAAGGACTTCTATTATCAAATGTCTTTGACATAATGTAAAAAAAGATATTAAGAAAAAATTTTTGACCAAATTAGTTTTCTGATGCTTTAATATTGAACCAGCTACCAGGTACAATGCATGTATTAACTCTTTCAACAGTAAATGCCTTGAAAAATAATATTCACATCTTTGCATTGGTGAATACTCTTGCTATAATAAAACTGTGTGCTGCTTTGCTCTGAAGAATAATGGCTTAAAAAATTTGCTTCAAAAAGTACTTTTCTTTTTGGTTACAAATAATTTTGTATAAAGCATCAAGTACATGATAGTTTAAAACTGGCATTCATCCTTTTCCTCAGTGATGACCTTCACTCATAGATCTTACTAAAAAAATTTACTTCTAGTTTTTTTTTGCCTCTACAGCATCAACTGTCTATCAATATTTCAAATATCTTTAGCCATTGTAGTAGCTAAATTACACACACAATAAATGTATTTATGAAATGTGAAGATCAAGTTTCTGCAAGTAGATATGAAGACACTAAGCAAGCATGCAACAAAACATTTAGTATTGCTTAACTTAAAACTGTTCATTGCAATGTATGCTTTATTATACCATGCATAATTAGGTATTGTCAAGACATGCAAAAGAAGAAAATAATTAAGTAAAAAAGAATGAATAGAACAAGGAAGATGAATAAACAGCAAGAAAGAGAGCAAGAGAAAGAAAGAAATGCAAGTGTATTGACTTTTATATATGTGTGAGTTAAGAGGTGTGTTTTCACTACTGGCAGAAAAACATAAAGATGAAATATAAAAGAATAATTGATGATTAGCTTGAACTTAATGACTAGCTTCATTCACATTGGCTGATTTGTGGCAAATCATCAAGAATAAAAGCAAATTTCTATTGGCTAATCTGTAAAGAGACATCAAAACAAATTCCTTATTGGCTGATTTGTGAAAGGTCATCAAAATGAACATTGAAAAAAATCCCCATTGGCTGATTTTGTGAAGAGTCATCAAAATGTATGAAACAGAACATATAATATAAATCATTCTAGAACATGTGCATCGAAGGTATAGTTCTAGTCCTAATAGGTATGCTGTAATTGCAATGTATTTGCAACATTTATGATAGTACTGTTGACTTGGCTCTGAAGTAAAACATGTTCATAACTCTTACTTAATGAAATCTATTCTTAACTATCAAGTGAAAGTGCAGACAAATTTTTTGCCAGCTAAATAGTTAATACTTATTGCCAGACATTGCAAAATGCTACTTGCTAGGACTGCTCCATCAAATAAAAACTAAATGTAACTAAATATGATTATTTCAAATGTGGCAAGTTATAGTTGAACTTCAGCAATAATTTATGGCAAGTGATTATTGAACTTTAAGTATAAAATATATTGGTTAGAAGATTCACTTCTGATTATGCAAGTAGCCTTAGTGGTCTTACATTCTAGCCTTATTAATAAAGTATATATTTACAGCTCATAGTCTGTTTCATTTTGTCTAGTTCTATATTTGTTTGCATCATCAACAATTCAACATTAAAGTTGAATTTATTGGGTAATTTGCTGAGACTATCATAACTGAACAAAATGATTTCAGTTTAACTTTCAAATTGAAAGAATGGTCCAAGTTGCCTTCAACAAATAGTGAAGTTTTGGAATGCAAATATAAACAAAAAGAAAATACTTTAAGAACTCAGTACTTTTAACTACATCATGAATGATGCCAGCTCTCTTTGTTGACCATTCTGTTTGGCTTCAGTAAATATGCACACATAGTGCCAATGCTAGTGTACATTTTTTCTTTGAATTCAGTAATTGATGCTATATTTCTAAGCTCAAGTTTTTCACACATTTAGCCATTGTTTGCATGATTCCATCATGATGATGTATAGTAATTGAAATTTAAAATAGTATGCAATGTGCTGACAATTTCAAAAACCTTTCATCTATTACACTCTTGCAGAACTTACAATTTATCGTGTATCCATTTTGTTTGGATAATTTGTTTCACCTTTAAAAATTGTAATGAAGTGCTACATTTGAAATATGGACTGTAGTTTGGAATGTTAGAACATTCAAACCTGTTTGTAAGCATTTTTTTTCAAACTTTTTAACCTCTAAAACATGACATAAGCAGTGTAGAGCTAAATATGGGTAACGCTCATTTCAAGTTATTTCATCAGATAACAATAAGAATTAAATTGTTGCAATAGATTGTAAGATGATAAATTTGGAAGAAATGACAGCAAAATTTTTTTGCAGCATTGGGTACTATTTAGAAAAATACTTTTAAGAATATATGATGCAAACAGAAGCACAAAAAAATTGTGAAAGAATGCATGCATTATTACATGCTAAATTGTATTGATAGAAGTTAGATAACTTCAACACAACAAAGAGTTTCCTTACTTGTATTCTACTTACTGAAACTTCTGTTCTCAGAATCTGTACCAAAATTTCCATTTTCATGAACTGTACTAAAACATTAGCATAGCTTCAAAAGAAATTTACTGCAGCTACAGAATAGAATCAATCCATAAGGAAGTTAATTCCTAGCAGTTACCTTAGATAATGTAATGGACATGTTATCACAAATACTCATGTAGATGCTATAAATTCTATAGAAGTTGATTATTCTGTTAGTGTCAGGAACTGTACCTTTACAGACTGGATTTAGTTATTGTTAACAAAGGATATGATACCAACTATGTGACTTGGGTTTCATCCGTGAGCCATTGTGAAATGTTGTTTGCATTGCAAAGGTCACTTTTTGCAATGTTTATGAGACAAGTTAGTATGTTGTTTTATTATTTTCACCTGCCCTTGCTGTTTTTTATAATACGTCTCAACTGGTTTTGACACAGTTCTCAAAGTTTGCAAAAAAATTTTGGTACTTAGTTATGACATACAACTGTGAGCAAAGACACAATATTGGTGTAGTCAATCATGTTACAAGAAGAGTTAATGGAGTTATAGAGCACTGTATTGCATCAAGACAATCAAACCTTGTAATTAGAAACAATTGTGGAAGAGTAGAAAGAAATTAACGCTACATTAAAAACACAGAATGCTTCAGGATTTACAATTATATCTTGAGAACCATGTATAACAGATCTAAAAATTTTTGCTGGTAATAGAAAGAAGGCACAACAACTCCTACTACAACTTAAAAACATGTTCAATGCACAACATTCTAAATTTCTGTATGATGATGCAAAGCTTGCATACACTATTTCATTTTTTTGGGGACCAGCCTTCAACTGGATTGCACTGCATTTAAAAGTTAATTATAAAATTCTGCATGGCATGGACAAATTTGCCAATCTCTTTCTACTAACATTTGAAGATGTAGATTGGTTGCAAGATATGGAGTGTAATATCCTAAGGATTTGTCAAGGAAATTGCCCTGCTACTGCTCTTGTGTCATAGATTCAAAGATTGGCATTGGAGCTAAAGTGGCCCAAGACAGTGCTTTTTGGTCTCTTTTATCAGGTCTTGAACAATACGCTCAAAGATGAAATCTCTTAAACTAAATGATCAACAACTATTGAAGATTATTACAAGTTAGCAGTGCACAGGCAACCACATATCCAAGCAAAATAATGAAAAGCAATACAAGCCAAGTATTTGATCATCTCGACCATTACAAGGCCTAGTACACAAAACAATGTACATGAAAATTTTGATGTAATGATCATTGCTTCCAGTAGATTCATCCCAAAGCCTACACCAATTTGAGGTTTTCCTATTTATCTTTCCAAACTAAAGAAATAATCAGCTGAAATCAAGTCCAAAAATAACAGCACAAGTGGGAAGGGTACTATTTAATCCTGTTGATCACAAACCATGACAGAAAAGATCCATTGCAAAAATAATCACTTGTGTTGCTATTGTGGTAGCAACAAACACTTTGTTGCTTCATGCCCCCAAGCACTAAAAAACATGAGAGCCTGTCATAATTAAAGGTGTGGATGGGCCTATCTAATTCTTCTAATATACACCATACTATGGATCTAAGGCTGCTTACCAGTACCACCTTGGGCACAAAATTTTGAGACTGGTTATATGTTCCATTACAGTATGCTATGAAACAAAATACAACCAATAGGAGTATGTACTTGTTGCCACCTGTAGTGGAGAAAATTTCTCTAACTCCTTTTTCTAAAAATACTCATCATTGAAATGGTACCCCAGACCTATTAAAATGCAGAGCCTTGATTGATTTGGGGTCCAACCTCAGTGTTATCAGTGATGAATTTGTACAAAGCCTTGGAAAGACTACATTCATGTTATCTACTCCCTATCAGTTGGAAGCTATTGATGGAAGTGTCTTGTCATCCAGTACCATCACCCATTATGTAATACTTATAACATAATGTTCACTCCTTCCAGTTTAAGTTCTACATTATTTGCAATACCCACAGTCCAATTATATTATGGGTGGACTGGTTACATAAATTCAGCCTGAACATTAGTTGAAGAAAGTTAACCATTAAATGGAAGGATAAATCTACTAAAACTGTTAAAATTAAGATTATTACTCTCAAAACCATACTTAAAAAGAAATAAATCTAATTACAATTCTGAAAACAATTCAAAAACTACTTCCAAACAGCCACTCAAATATTTAATGGCTCAACACATACTTAAAGCTCAGATATTCTCTGTACAGAACCAACTTTTGACAATCCTACCAAAGTTACCAAACTTGAAATCAATATTGAAAGCATTAAATCAGTTACCAATTCAGTATCATAATTATGCACCAGTATATTAAAAATACAAGAGTAATTCACTGCCCAAGTATCAAAGATTTGATATGGCCATTGAAATGCTCCCCAATAAAATGATTCTGTGGGGTCTAATATACCTCCTTTCAGTACCTGAACTAAAAATACTTCAGACATATATTGACAAGAACATAGAAAAAGAGTACATTTGTCCCTCAAAGTCCCTTTCAGGAGCTCCCATCTTCTTTGTCAAGAAGAAGTCAGGAGAGCTACACCCAGCCATTGAATATAGGAGACCTAGTTAGGTAACTGTGAAAAACAGGTACCCTCTGTCCCTTATTCACAAACTAGTTGTGTTGTTTACAAATGCCACATATTTTCAAAAATCAATCTCTGCAGTGCATACAACTTGGTTTAAATAAAGCGCAATGATAGGTGGAATATGACATTAAGGTGTCGTTTTGGACACTTTGAGTATACAGTTATGCCTTTTGGTTTGATAAATGCTACTGCTATGTTTCAAGCTATTGTAAATGTAATCTTTCACAATATTCTTGACCTGTATTGTATTGTATACTTACACTACATTTTGACATACTTGGAGACCTATTAATAACATTTGGCATAGATTCTAAATATTCTTAAATGATTGCAAGATAATCTGTTTTATGTGAAACTGGAGAAATACAAATTTTTGGCTAACCAAATTGAATTTCTGGGGTATACTATTTTGGAAGCCAATCTCAAAATGGACCTCAATTGCTCAAAGTGCATTTCTAATTGGCTGGTGCCCACAAAGATTAAGGAACTACAGTCCTTTTTGGAATTCATATATTTCTACAAGATATTTATTCTGCATTGTACTGAAATAGCTAACTACTATCACATCTATTAAAAAAATATTCTGTTCACATGGTTCAAAGACTGTCAAAGTGCAATGATTCAGTTGAAGGGGGTCTTTTTACACGGTGATATATTAGTACATTGTTAGGACTTAAGTAGATATAGTTGCACGGGTTTGGATCTAGCAACAGTTCTTAACTTTCCCAGTACTAGAACAAATGCATTGTTGTATGTTTTGTAGTAAATATTTGCAATTAGTACTACATTGATAATAGTAGCAGTAGTAGTCCGGGTGCTAGTATATTTTGACTTAATTTGTGTAGTTTATTTTGTATTGTGTTGTTTCTGCTCAGTGGCAGAAACAGCAACATTAAATAATACGTGTTTCCTATTGATCTTTCCTTGTTTCATGCTAAAACTCTTTGCGGATATTTGGAATTTTGTTCTTGTTCTGTGTATATTCTTGCCAAGTTAGCTCTGGCATTTTCACTTCAACATGTTCAATCAACCAGTTCCTGACATACATGCCAATACGATAAAGCCTTCTATTCTTAAAACTAATGCATCGGACATTGAATTAGGCAATATTCTGTCTCAATCCTATGACAACTCGTGGTGGCCAGTGGCACTTTATTTAAGGAAACTAATGCTGGCCAAAACTAACTACAAAATCCATGACAAAGAGTCATTAGCATTTATTGTGTGCTTTTGCCAGTGGCATGTACTGTTTTTCAGCAATGAAGACCCTATTCAAGTGTATACAGACCATCAATACTTGCTCTACTACACTTCTACATATAAGTTAAGCTGGTGACAGGCAAGATGGTCAACTTTTCTCAGTGATTTCCATTGCAAGATTATCTATTGAGCTGGCAACAAGTGCGGGAAGCCTGACACTCTATCTAAGCACAAGGGCTACAAACTCCAAGGAGACAATCAACACATGCAGTTACAACACAGGGCACTATTGGATAAGGATAGCTTCCTATTGACCACACCAAAGAAACTGACAGGACTCAATTGGAGGATAATATACAAACACAACCAGAGAATACAGTTATGAAAGAGCTTTAAGCTACAAGTACTGTTACATTAATCAATAAAGTCTGGTATTTTCAGTACAAGATTGTAGTACCACACAAACTAATTCAATCTGTGCTGTATTAGTGTCATAACCAAGCTATTGCAGGTCACTCTGGCAGTAGAAAGGCTTTTTAACTTGTTCATCAAAGCTACTGGTGGCCATCAATGCAAAAGGACATCAATGATTACATTCAAACTTGCAACATCTGATTCCATGCACATCCCATTTGAATGAAATCTATGAGTCTACTGTACCCCCTACCTATAGCCCCTTGACCCTGGTTCTTCATCTCAATGGATTTTACCACTGTCCTTCCGTCCATCAATAGCTTTGATTTGATTTAGGTTGCTGTTGACCAATTTACAAAAATGGTACACTTTATTTCCTGCACTAAAACAATAACTGCAACTGGGTTATCAACCTTACTTGTCACATATATTGTTAGAATTCATGGGTTACCACACAATATTGTCTTCAACCATGGCACACAGTTCAATTTGCACTATTGAAAGGCTATTTTACAAACTTTTGACATTCAACATAACTTATCTAGTGCCTTCTCTCCTCAAATTGATGGACAGATAGAATATACTAATCAGATGCTAGAACAATACCTGCACATATACATGGATCCAGATCAATCAAATTGAGTCCTAAATTTACTACTTGCAGAGCTTGCATACAATTCAATGTCTCACAACTCCATTGAAATGTCCCCGTTTATGACAACTTACAGGTATGAAGTGCCAATCGATTTGGACACTGAATTACTTGCCAATTTAATGCCAACAGTTCATGAATGGACCAATCAGATCACGGATAACCATATTTTAGTCAAATATCAACTTCAGTGTTCTGCGGATCAAATGAAGTGGTATGCTGACTGTATGCAGTGCCATATGGAACTTTGTGTGGGTGATCAGGCATTCATTAATTGTCAAAATATTCCCACCAGATGACCATGTTTCAAACTTGATTGGAAGCAATTTTGGCCTTTCATTAAGTTAGAATGCATTAATCTGGTTATGTACAATTTTGAATTACTCCAGTAATTTGAACATGTACACAATGTGTTCCATGTGCTGTTATTGTCAAAGGAAAAATTTAACATGTTGATTGGCTGTACTAACATTAATCTGCCATCACTACTGGTTGATAACATTGGTCCTTTGTATGAAGTTAAAGACATTATTAGCCACAAGAAAATTAATAGTATGCTACACTACTTGATTGCATGGAAGGGTTACAGCTTAGAGAATTGTACATAGGAACCGGAATCCAGTCTTATGGACTGCAAGAACTTATTGATTGCGTACAAATACACTCATTCCCTGCTTCCGGATACTTGGCCTGGGGGGGGGACTGCCAGGAACTGTACCTTTACAGATTAGATTCAGTTATTGTCAACAGAGGATTCAGTACCAACCATGTGATTTGGGTTTCATGCGCTAGTCACTGTGAAATGTTGTTTGCTTTGTAAAGCTCACTTTTTGCAACGTTTATGAGATAAGTTAAAATATTGTTTTGTTTATTTTCTCCTGCTCTTGCTGTTTTTTACAATACTTCTCAACAGGTACTGATGCAGTGTCAGGAACTAACCCGTATTATGGTTAATCCCTTATCTTTGTAGTTGCGGATATTCTGACAATTTGAAATATGTTCTCAAAAAGAATGTTCTCTTTTTGAGAACATGATGCTTCAGTTTCTAGTTTAGTGTTGCATTTGAGAAGTGATCTCACTTCTTGCAACACAGGTTAAGAATAATATACCTGTTCCAGGCTGTTACTCTCTTGTGTTGTTCTCTTGTGTCCTCATATCTAGCCTCTGCATCTTGACATGCAGTCATCATAGTTAGATTATGCCAGTGTATTTAGTTTTTGAAAAGTTGTAAGCTTTCATGAAAAATTTCAGAAATGTATCATGGAACTTCTTTTCAATTTCATTTCTAAAAGGCTCAGGCTTCCTAAGAATCACCAATCTCTAAGCAAAAAGGGTACTTTGTTGAAAGATCCATTTAGCATCTATGGTATTGAATATTTACATAAACTTTTAATCTTCTTTGATGTTTTCAAGTAAAGTCAATAGACATTGCCCACCCTTGGATGTAGTAGTCAGCTCTGAGCTGATATGTTATGATGTTTCAATTAATGACAAAATTCTGCAATCATCACTGTTAAAAGCAGCATCAGCAATGGGAGATTCAGAGCCACAGCACTACATGAGGAAAAGAGAGCAACATATGCTCTCCTTTGAAGTTCCAACCAACTTCTACCTACTAATGTGGAAATCAACCAGGGATGGTAAATGTCCGACTCAAAACATTATTGAGAATTTTGCCAATTTTGTAGCGGCCAGATCAAACAAACCATGAGATCTAATTTTGTCCAGGGTACCTCATATAATAGCTGTCAGTCCTCAATGTTAGGAATCAATATATTAAAGACTATGCATATAACCAATAATAAACATCACCAGAAACCCAAAGAAGACACAAAG
>JAULBW010005093.1:0-19574 GCA_032358265.1 Vaucheria bursata | reverse complement strand
TATTACATATCATAACTATTGTGTTGTGTTTATCATTATTTTGTTGTTTGCGCGTTGTTTTTCTCTTATTCTTCACAATAACATCTTTACAGCTAGGTTTTGGCGTTCATTTATATTGTCTTGAATTATATTTTTCAGGTTCATGCTTAGTGTAAGTTATGCATACAAAATTTACAGATTCTATTAAAAACTCTTCCAGATTTGACTTTTAGAGCTTATTTCAATATCCTGAAATATACTTTCAGCTGCACTGTATCAGTTACAAAAACATGATTCTAGGGATCAATTTTATTTGCTAATCCACAAATACTTACAAAATTTAATTCTATATACTCAACACGTTGCTTCAACTATTTTCATCTTGTAAATGTTTTGATGATTATCAATATAAAACTTTATAGCTAGTATGTTTACTTTACAAAGCGGCTTCAAACTGTTGACAAAGAATTCAATTATACAATGTACTAGAAAAAGACTCAGTAATTTGGACTATATTGGACCAAAATGATATGGAATGAAAATACAAAAGCCATTTTTAATACTGCCGCAAAACCTCGCTTGCCAAGGCTGTAAGCTAGAGCATTGTATAGAGATGCCCTTAAGTACTGAGCCTAGGGCTCATGTCATTCACAGTAAAAAAAACTTTGTTCATCGAGTGTGAAATCATTAAAACAATATTTTGCATCTTTTGGGAGCTACATTACATTATAAAAATCATAACCGTACCCAAGAGATCACGAAGTTCTGTTCAATAGTACACAGCTAGCAACAAACTAATTATAACTCTAAGAGTCGAGTGCATACAGACTATTGGGGCATCACTGGCTTTTTATATTTGTTTCCAGTGATTTACTTGTCAGTCTGCCTCAAGCTTGTTGAGGCAGGACCTCCAAGACGTCAGCATACAACGAGGGACTTTTATGTGATATTTAAATATCAGCAAAACTAAAAATTATGCTACGATTGTTTTTACTTTAGATGAAACAGCACTATGCATATATCAATACTTTAAGTCACTAGGGAAGGAATAAAAACATGGGGCAATGTTTGCGGCACAGATTTAAATTAGCAAGTACTTAACTCTGTTACATATGTATACATTCTAACAAGAACTTGAAAAAAGCAATCTTTTCCAATTATCTATACTAAAATATAATTTTATCTATATCCTCTTAATTAAACTACTGAAACAGTAAAATTATTGAAAATCTAAGTGAACTTCTGTAGAAGTTCACTTAATTTACGTCATTTGATTACTAATATAAATTTATGTCAAAATAAAGCTTATGAAACGGTGATCTCAGCTCACAACTAAACAAAACTGTTACAAAATAGCTATATTTAAGTTTACTTGGTGTTAATTTCATGCTTGCCGACTTCAATTTTGCCATCCAATGAATTTCCATTCATAGCTACAATATGGTTGAAAGGCTCAACAAAAAATGATTGATTAAGAATGAAATCTATCTTCCCGCTAAGCTCCAGAAGTGTTGGATAGCGTGCAACACGCACATCAATGGACTTCTGAATACTAGTAACGGCAGCTGTATAAAAAAATGAAGAATTTGCCATACATAGATAAATATCAATAAAAAAGTATAATTGGATTTTGATGCTATATTTTTTTAAATTTGGTAAAAAAATTAACGGCAGCTAGTTGAAGGAATAAATGTACCCTACTTAGACGAGAAAGGGAGAAAACCCTTATGATTGGCAGAAATCAATGTGAAAAACAATAAAAGGACTGTAGGGTTGGAGGTGATGATAATGTGACGGCATGGAATTGTACTGTTCAACCGCTAAAGCATCTTCAAACATTGATTTTGTCACTAAGATACAACGAGGGCAAAGCCACAAAGGAGCATGAACGTATATAAACTGTAAACTTTGGATGTAGCAAATTTTCATGTATAACAAATAAGCACGCAAGTCATAGTGTGTCAAGTTCAGATTTTCGCGTAAACGAGCTAATATGATGGTCCCAACAAATTTGCTCTTTATGAATTTAACTTGATAGACATTAATTTTTCGGCAAGTAAAATATTTTACATTCAAATGGAAATAAATCGTTTTCAAATCGATAGCTTCACGAAAAAGTACATTGATTGGAAATTTTGATGGTAAATACCTTCTATATCTGAATCGCACATCAGCGCTTCTGAATGAATTGAAAGAAGACTCTCCAGTAATAAACAGGCATTATATCGTACACGAGAATTCAAAATCAAGTACTCCGTAAGCATCAAGAATAGCTCTACTGCCGACTCGCTCGAAAGCCTACACACAAAAACACTGATCGCATCACGCATCAATAATATCAAAGAACTTGGCATACCAGAAAAATTGAACATTAGAAACTTTAACCCGTCCATAGCATTATTTTTCATGTACTGCAATACTTCTGGTAGTAGCAATGAACAAAGAAAAAATTCCCAGAATAGTAACTATTTAAAACAAATACAATTACAAAAAGAATTGACTTCAAAAAACAATCCAGAAACTAAGGTGATTTATTGACAAGCAAATATTTTGAAATAGTGTCTCTGGTGAATACGAAATAAAAAAAATAAATATGAAATGACACATGTCTTTCATTCGAGTATTTAAACATGCACACAGTACCACTTCTAATGAATTTGTCATGGCCATCATTTTAAATTAGACGTATATAAATACATGTATAGCTTACATATCCACAGCTTTAGAAATTTGATCTGAATCTGCCAATTTCAAGTAGTCACTTAGCATTGTTTGATCCTCATCCTAGTTCAATGCAGAACCCAAAAAATAATGCGAAAAAATAGTCAGACATAAATAACATGAGTGTTTTTATTAAAGCTTGTTTCAGAGAGAAAATTACAAAGTATTTTACTACAAAACATAAAGATTAAAATGGAAATCTACAAACTTATTCATATTTTCAATAACTAGGTAGGTAATTTCATAAAACGTAATTGGTTTGCATATGCAAAAAAATCATACACGTATGTACACACTAGACCATATCGGTAGAAGCTTCTGTATAGTTTAAAGTTGCAAGATGGGCATCTAGAATAGAGCAAATTTTCATAAGCCCTTTGTTTTCCCCAGTTCTTTCATTGCCTTCACAGTTTCTTTCAGCAATTGAATCTGATCGAGGTCTCTTTACAAGTGATTTCTGAAGAAAAAAAAGAAAAAAAGGTTTTAAACATGAGTACAAAGATGCAAAATAATTCATTGCAAAAACTTTTAATAAAAACTATCGATCTTCACTACAATGCAGACAAAGTAGATGATAAAATCAATAAATTTTTAATGATGCCCTTAAAGTATATAATTGATTATGTGAAAACTGCACGTGCCAATAGAAAAAAAATTG
Source organism: Vaucheria bursata (assembly GCA_032358265.1). Classification (NCBI taxonomy): domain Eukaryota; class Xanthophyceae; order Vaucheriales; family Vaucheriaceae; genus Vaucheria; species Vaucheria bursata. The sequence goes on along the minus strand of JAULBW010005093.1, from coordinate 16,216 downwards.
TTGCATTGCACTTCGCAATCAAATTAGGCAGACATTGCGTTTTTGAGAAGCCATTTCTCTCACATTCTAACAAAAAGCCAATACTTGCTTTTGAAAAGTCTATTATTGGCTTAATTTTTTTGCTTAAATTTGTGTAAAGGTAATATGAAAAATAAATGAAATCCTCAGTAGAAATAGATTTCAGTTTCTTTATAAAATATTGGCACTAAATTTAAGCATTGCAGTCAGGACTTATCCAAAGATTATTTACTTTAAAAGAAAAGTTGGAGTAGTTAAAAATCATGAGAGAAATATTTATGTACGAAGCCACTTCTGATACATACATATTTTCCACAAAAATATTGCAAAGAGAGTTCGAAATGCGATTTTTGCTACATTTATTTTTTTTAAGTTCGATTAAATGTCTAAGGACTATGAGTTATAATTTATGCACCAGAATCGCGCTGTTATTATATCATTATATACGTACAGTTTCAGATGAAATCATATCTGTTTGGTTGAAAATCTCCCCAGACTCCTCAAAAGCACCTATATATGCCCCTTCCGAGATTTCAACTGGCGCACTTGTCTTTCCACTAAAAATGGAATAAAAACGCATTATACTCCGTAATGAAAGATTCAACTTTATTCATCCAAGAGATTTTCCTAAAACAGTAATTTTCGTAAAAATGATAATTCTGTTACGAAAAGGATATTCATTTTGAACTAGAAAAAAAACAATAAAGTCTAATGCTTTAATGACTAAGAAAATACAGCCAAAATTTATTTATTTTTAAAATGTTGCGTAAAAAGGTGCAGAATCGTTGGTACTATTCAATTCACACACTATACATATAGAAAAACAATATTGCTTTTATATTAAAAATTTTATGTGATACGTAATAAATCGAAATGATTAAACTCTCACCTCGCAGTTAAGGCAGCTGCTGTTCTTACCACATTCATAGACGAAGCGCTGGTGTATCGAGATTTAAGCAATTGCACTGTCCTTAAGAAATTTCCAGATTGATCCACAAATTGCACTGATTCGAATCGCGGTGCAGTCGGATTTCCATGGGCAATAACAACAGTAGAAGCGGATGGACTAAGCGGCATAAGAAACGCTTGCAAACATTGAGGATTTTCACTTTCACCCTTTACCTAATAATAATAACAACAAATCAGTAAAAAATTCTTCGTATTCCTTATAAAATGCTTGTTGGAAAAATTTGCTGTTAAAAATTAAAAAAATATTACCTCGCATAGTTTAATTAAATGCGAATACTTTAAAAAATGATTTACCGTCCCTAAAACACCATAAAAAGAACAGTGACGTCAAATTTATGGCATCTCGGCATAAGAAAACACTATATATAAAACTAATTTTTAGCAATAAATTTAAATATTGAATTCAATAAATAAACACTGCAACTCAAGAGATTACAAACCTCCGCATTAATCATCATAACATGTATAATTTCCAAGCTCTATCACATTAATTAAGATACACTATGATCCAGTAAATATATGCAAAGTCTATCCTTTAAGCATAAGAGCAAGAGCAAATACATGCAATTGAGTTGCTTTCCCATATAACAATATCAAGTCAACAAGAAAATAAATAGTCATCTTAATAAAATGTGCATAGAAGATACTGCTGCAACTTACTTCACAAGTTTGTATGCCTTGCGTCCCATAAACAGTTCCATTCAAAAAGCGAGCTTGAAGTAAAAAGCATCCACCTCCTGTACAAGTAGCTACCACTGTCAATGTTGAACAATCCTTCAAAGGTCCATCATCAGTTGATGCACTAGAATGCACCCCAAAATGAACCAAAGTATCGTGCAATGGAAATACAATTCGTGGTTCAATATTATCATCAATCTTTTCTCCGGAAAATAAGGATATAAACCTGATGAGAAAGCATATTGCAACTTTCATTTAGATGAATGATATTATCTGTTCTCCTCTACACCAAATTTCAACGATCACTACTGGGGCAAACCTCAAAAGAATTATTTTTCAACGATCTTGAGACTATATTATAACATTATACCTCATAAAAATATTAAATTTCTGATGACTTTTCATGTAACATTTTGGTAGGTGCCTTTTGTGAAGAAAGTACACAAATATCTATTTCAAATATTAATTTGAAGAATTACCTGGTGCCTCTGGATCCAGATAATAAAAATTTGCCGTCCAAACTGAAAGCCAGAGTGGATACGGTTCCTTGTCCGACAGCAAGTTTCCGTGATGATTTCCCGTCAAAAAGTTTTAAAATTTTAATTGAAGTTCCAGCTACGGCAAGTTCATCACCCTTGGGACTCAGGCAAATTTTTGAACATCCATGATTTATTCCTCTAAGAAGAAAAAAAGAAATAGATAAGTTAATGAAATTCAAGAAGCAGAAAACTCATGGAACATCTGTGAATCTTCATTAAAATGGAATAATCAGAATGTGAAGTCTTGATCACGGTGCAGGATAGATTTTAACGAAAGCACTGCATTGATGCTAGAAGCATTTATAAATAACGAGAATCACTCTTTATGATAAACTAAAATAAATTTCTGGTCAGCCCATGTTTCAGTAAAAAACATTCAATGCCTCAAGAATGTTTCGGGTAATTGCTTACTTAAGTTTCCTTAAGATCTTCCCCGTTCTTAGGCACCACTCGTGAACATGCTTATCTTTCTCAGAGCAAGTAAATAGTCGAGTCCCACTTTTTGAAAAAGTCAAGTCGGAGATTTTATGTGTTGAATCTTTGTCAAGAAGTGTGCATTGCAGAATTCCGCGCTGCAGATCCCAGACGCTGATACTACCATCAGTTGTCCCTAGCGCGATCAAACCAAGATCAACTACTCTTGCATCATGTTCATCGCTCAATCTATTTGAAGGGTGACGTGAGACGGGCCGATACCATGAAATGCAGGTGAACTTCTTGCTCAAATGCTTCGGCTCGACGTATTGTTGCCTAAGATTTTCGGAGGCTGCATCCCAGAGACGCACACGACTGTCCGCGCTCACAGTAACGAAGAATTTTCCGTCAAGAGGGTCAAAACATTTCAATTCAGTAGGCATAATAAGATTCGAATACTCGTATTGTTTTTAGCACGCCAAACTTGACACGACCAATTGTAATGCCAGTTTAAGTATTTAGCAAATAGTGAAGTATATTTTAGAGTTTTGTCCAATCAACTACTCCAATTCAGATGACAGTTCCTTAGAAATAAACCTACAGCATTCTAATATTCATAGCTTCTGTGGCCTCAAAATTATTCTTTTTACCACATCGTTGCAAAAAATCTACGCAACTTACGTGTCTCCAAATAACGCGCAGTAAATATCGTTCTGTAAATCAATTATTCTATTATCACTAAAATGTGCCAAAATAAGAGTTTTGAGGCTATGGAAGATATCTGCTTTGATAATCAATTAGATTACATACGTCAAGTTTATTTGGTAGCAGACAAAGATAAATGAAAACTAGGCTTGTACCATTTATCAGAGAATTATTTCGAAATTAAACTCAAGAAAATGCTCCTATCAAACTGTCGGACACTGTTAGTCGTCGATAGGTTGGATTGCTTGCTCAAGCAAGGCATTGATCCATAATAGCATTACCAAAAACTTTAAATCATCCCTCTTTCCAGCAAAGAAAAATATTTGAACAGAATTTAGGTGTTCGATTTCCCTTGTCCAGCAAATTATTCACCACAACCTTAAGTTAGTTATTTAGCTAATAATTATAAGGTATTTTGAATAATATTTTGTGAGACAAATCTGCAGACAGTTTGGCAGACATGTTCCAATTCTAACAAATTCCTACAGCGGTTCTTCAAAACTATCTCCAGTCATTGAAAAATGGTTTTCAATTCATCTGGATTGTGCAACTAGCTAAATAATCAAGGCATGTAAGTCAAATGCGACTGGTGCATTTGGAGGAGCCTTGATTTTGTTCTTTTGCAACATACTTTGGTCGACATGAAGATGTCTGACAATACCATTTATGATCATGATAAATTTATTATTTAGACAAATTTTCACTGTTTTAATATCTACTCTTGTATATCTAGTCACCTCATTATACAATTAACTGCCCAGAATAATTCTACAACAGGGCTCATACTTTAAGATATAAATTGGTAGAATAGAAAAATGCATAAATTAGGATACTGCATGAAAATAAATAAAAATAGTATCAGACTGTCTAAAGATATCAAAATAGTCTTGCCTATTGTAGCATATAATGGATCACCTAAAATGGCTATAATATGCATGACTTGATCATTTTACATCATAAACAGTATTTAACATTTTAACAATTCAATCTGTCTACATTAATATGTAAAAATAATTGTGGGAAGAGTGCAAGTAACACGAAACTGTTACATGTCTGATATTCAACATAAAATTGTAGGAATTCTGATGATGAATATAAAAAATTTTCCTTAGTCAGATAAGTTAGAGAAAAATAAAAATGTTACTAATTACCTTAAAGCAATGTATACTTTTAAGGTATTCATATTTTTCATACAGGAGTGCGTACTTACTGAATTTCGAAATGAAAAAATTGATGCATTTACAGCATGCATTGATATAAATCAAATATTGATGATGATTTTTGTTTTAGATTCACATTTTCATTTATACCCATTTGTTTAAATGCACAAGAGAAAAAGGAATCTACAAATTTGATGGAAAGATAAAACTCAAGTGAATCATCTCTCATGTTTAAAATTTCAAGCCAAAAAGAATCTTAGGTGCATCGATCAGTTCTCTTTGGGGGGAAATTGCCTTCTTTTTCTAGAGCAGCTCTCATTCGACTAAACACACCTTCCATTGCAACCTAACGGGTTTTTTGTATAGCATCATAAATTCATTAATTTATTCAGTTTCAAACTAAAAAATTATAACTAAATGATTGTAAAGTAATTGTATCTAATGATTTTGCAGCTTTCTTTTGGTGGTGTTATCAGCATAATTTCAATTTAGAATATTTGCTCATTATAAGAAGTAAACTTTTTAAATACTTTTTTTATTGTTCAAAAGGTTATTCAAGACTGTATTATGTATTAGAAATCTGCCATGCAAAGAGAAGTAGATTGAAAATGAAGTATAGATACTGGCCAATCAACTCGTGTTTGGCTGCATAATTTATTGATAAAAAATTTCATTCGTTGAAACAACAGAATCCTCATGGACACACACCTAGCTAGAACAAAGGCGGACTTCAAAAATGCTATGATCAAGTTTTGCCATTTCGAGCAATAAATAGAATATATGCATGTATAGTCAACTAGTTAGTAAACTATGCACTAATCTGTAAAATTTATATATTATGAATGGCTAGCGTTGCTGTCAACATTGCATTTCTCGGTTTGAGAACAAAATGTTATCACAGATAGCACCTCCAAACGACTACTAGCCAATGAAATATCAAAATCTCCATATTAGATACTTTCATTTTTAATAAAATTTGAAAGGATAACAGTTAGAATCAACATCTAGAGACCAGAATCAAGCGGATCACAAAGTTACTCAGATAACTTTGCTAGCAGCATATCGATTAAGCGCATTATCCGTTTTGTATAGTCTAGGTAGAGAGTTCGAATCAAATTATAATCCTGATGTGTTATATTCGACTAAGCGCAAATTTTGTATTCATTTAGGTGTATCAAATTTTGAATAGAATCCTCAGCGTGTACTCTTCAAATACAACCCATACAAGTGATAGGGTTATATATAGTAATATCAATGTTATTTCAAATAAACCCCTTGGCGTATGTTTACTATTTGAGCAGAGTTTTTATTACTTGAATATTTTAATACAACCTTTAGTAGTTATATTCGGTGTAATATTATAGGAAATACGGGACTTACATGAATTTCATTGATTTCAACCCCTGGAAGAGCATTCACAAGTTTGCTACAGTCCAAAGTATTGTTTGAACGGCGTGCAATAAGAATTTTATCCTGCTCTTCCACCGTAAAGTTAGTGTAAGTGAAATCGTTCTCAATGTATTTTTTGTACATTTCAAGAATTTCATTGTGGCTGATGGCACCCGGATTACAGAAGTTATATATCCCATCCAGCTTTCTGCAAATATTTTTTCATTATCTTTAGCATTACATGAAAGTAAAATGAATTTAAATTATATATAAAATCATGTGTGCATTCATGGGATTTTATATATATATATACCACTATATATAAATATTGTTGAAACTCAATGAATTCATGTGCACATGCGCAGGTATAAATTGTGTACAAAATGAGAGCTTACTTTTCAGCAGCAGCCAAGCTGGCAGGGAGCATTTCCGTGAGCACCGTCATGCTAAAAAATGACAGAAAAAATGAATAAAAAGATAAGCATAATAACTAAATGACCCGAATTTTATTATGCATGAACATAAATATTCTACTAGATCATTTTCACAAATTTACAATGTAAATATATATATTTACATTGTAAACGAAAAAATGAAATGTTTTCAAAGTACTATTATTAAAAAAATTGCTATTTATTGACTACTCATTCGTCGAAAAGTTTTTTAATACATATAAGGATAAATGTATTAGATTAAAGGAGAGTACTTATTTTGCAACATGAAATTGCACTCTTAAAAAACCACTTTAAGTACGTTAAACTAGTTTCGATTTTAATTGACTTTAGCATAAAATATTCTAGTTGCTTATTTCAGACGATATTAGCATAGTTACATCTCCCAATTATAGTATTCAACATATGAAGCAAAATGGAAATTCTGGTCACAGTTACAAATGATTCTATCCAAGATAAAAATCTTCATTACAATTTTGAATAATATTAGCCAATTTTAAATTTCTGGCAGCTCGAATCTTTAACACGTAAAATAATTTTAGGTTCAAAGAACAAAACTCGACAAAAATCTTCTGGTTTTCTCGACCAATATCTTTTACAAGAATAATTTTAGTATTTGAAAAAAGTCAAGATGACATAAAATGTGTCCTATTTATTCCAACAAAATTCCTTTGGTAGCAAGAACCTGTTTGGAATGTCCACAACTTTGGCGTATCTGGTAATTTTCGTGACGAAATTGCGAGGAACCAAGTCATCGCTGATCGGCATCCTCACACGCAAAACCAAAACCTAGAACATAATATTTTCATTCAAAAGAGCATTGTTACAATATATATATAAAGAGACAGAAAAGAATCTAAAGAATGCGTGGTGCTATAACATAAATATATATATATGCAAAATAAAAAATTCAGATAAATTGAATTTGATTTTAATGAATACACCAAAAGGCTATATTGCGCCGAATCTCGGACATTTGTTTGGGGGTCCTGACAGATTCTTTACATCCAAAATTTAATGTACACTTCAAATCAACTAAGTAAATTGATGTTAATACTGCTATATGTAAAGGTATTTCACCATTTATTAGAAGACAAAAAAATGCATTGCTGAACTATGCACGGTGTATGAGGCAAGATATCGAGTATAAAATGAGTAAAAATGTAAGCCTAACCCCTGAGTAAGTGCGTAGCATTTTTTCGACCATTCCTTTCGTTAAGCTGTAGAAGGAACCGTCAAAGTTTGCATCATCTTCTTCCGTAAACGGCTTACCGCCGATTGTATGATCAGCATCATACTCGAAAATGCAGCCAGTGGCATAAATTGTAAGGTGAATGTTTCGCGAAGAACAAATATCCTGCAACATCATCAGATATATACTATAGACTCAAATTGTAACAACGTTTTGTGCTCAAGACAATAATTTAATTAAAGTCAACTGGCAGCTAGTGGGCTAGGATTTGCTCATGCTAGGGTAGTGTCCTAGAGCTCAATGATATCTGCATTCAACTATCTTGGATCTTTTAATGCCTCAATTAAATTAGGAATTTTTTTAAAATTACTTGCAATGAATTGATAATAAATTTCAATTTTGAACTAGTTCTGTTTGTGTCGGATAATTATTTTCTACAATTGAATGAAATTCTGAAATTTTGAACTGACCAATCATTTCTTTCTTTTAACTTTGATTAGCCAATAATTGTTAAAAATTTGTGATGATTATTGATTGCTAAACTCCTACAAAATTTTTACGAGGAATGTATTGTATATCAGTGGCCATAATTTGACAAGGAAGAGTCATATATCGATCATTATTTTCTTAATGGTACATCGCGAATACTGTAAAATTGCATCTTTTGAGAAGTGCAAAGTTGAAATTAAACAATCATTAGTGACGCACAAAGTATTCAGTAATTTTTGAAGTTTTGCTATTATTAAAAACAAATTGTAGAAGAGTTTTGGAATTAAATTTTCTGATAATTATAACACATTCTCACAATTAACTTCAATCAGTACAATAATTTTTATATTTGATATATTTTCTATAAGTAGAAATAATTTTTTTCACTTCAAAAATAAATATAATTCCACGATAAATGTTAGCAACAAGAGGTGTCAGTATCCTGATCTACGATGTAGAAAAGAAAAAGAGGCAAATGAAGTCTTTTATTTCAGCATCCGAATAAAAAATGGAGTAGAACTCCTAAAAAAAATTAATTCATATACCTGAATAATCGATTTAAGAACTTACCGCAATATTGAGAGTGCCAATAACATTAGCGCGTATGGTTTCAGCTTTATTTAAATCGCACCAATCGACATTAGGTCGGCCTGTTACGCCTGCTGCATTCAACACATGAGTGGGCTTGATCTCCTCAATTTCTCTACATAAAAATGATATGGTTACGATTATGAAGCTTCAAAGCTATGCGGCTGCAGAAACTTTGGATAATGTCCAAGAAAATTGAAAGGTTACAAATATTGACTATAATGAAGGGTTACAAATATTGACTATAATGAAGGGTTACAAATATTGACTATAATCGAGCTTACTTTATAACACTTTCCCGATTCTCCAATCTAGATTCTCCGAGATATACTTTTTTCCCTTGATCTTGCAAGAGCTGATGCAATTTTCCACCTAGCCATCCAGTCTTGCCGCCATAAAGAAGGTACACCTTCGAAACGAAATCTTAATACATTCATTTTCATAAATCTACAGAATTTATTCAAACAAAGCACGCTTACATCATCAGAAGAACTCATTTAAATGTAGTATGACTAAGACTTTTGAGTATCAGTAAGAGTTACACGCCTTAAGAGCAATTTAATAATGTTTTGGAGGATGGCTTGCTTTTGAGCGTTAGTGCAAAATTCCCCGGAAAAATTTTCCGAGCGGTCAAGAATTCACGGTTCCAAATTTCAAATCGTACAAGGGGAACGAAAATATTACGAAGTATTTCATTGGTGGTTCTAATCAAATCAAATCTCAACTGAATAAAAGTTGATAGATCTTGTCTTCCTTAACATGCCAATTATAATTCATTGGTTAATGTTTGTGCTACGGTTGCGCTGCTTTGTGGTTTTTGCCAAAATATAGGCATAACGAAGTCATGGTAAACTCTCGATCACATTTGATCTTAGAAACAATGTAAATGTAGCATGACAGTACTTTGGTGTTAAGTGCATTCAAAATGGTAATGATCGAATATCTCAAAGATGCAACAGCAGTATGTTAATAGAAAAAACTTTAACATGATTCAACTATAAAACTAGTTCCTTAAGTTGTAAGCTCATATCAAAACATATAGAAAGTTTATAATATCAAAGAATAGCAAAAAAGTTATTATTGAATGTGATCCCAAAAAAAGATATGACAGGTAGTAAAACAAATTTTTCTACAAAAAAAATTCAGTAGTTAATATTTCATATCATTTAAAACTCTAGGACAAATAAATTGAAAAATAATTCAGTAAGCACGTGTCAAATTGTGCATTTAATGCTATGTATACTGCAGCACAAGAGTCCAGCACTTAGATTTCATTTAAATCTGTCAGAATATGAACTTTGGTAGCCAGTAAAAAATCTATCCACAAGATGTTCTATTTTGAAATTTGCCATGTTATCTGTTAGTATTACATTTTATGGAGTCCCAATCGACACTTCCTAATTCTTAAAATTGTTAGGACCTAATATGTTTCGCCGTGTCATACAATTACGTTTAACTATATTTGTTACATACGATTCTTTCAGGGAGTTGTGGTGGTTGTTCGAACTAACTCGACTTATATGTGTGCAGAATAAGTTGTAGAGTGTTGACGAGATTCACTCTCGTCAACACAGGCAAAGATCAATGATAACAGTATATTCATAATATTTTTGTTCCTTGTATTATCCGGTCTTCGATTATATACATCGATTATTTATTGGTCGTGACAAAAATCCTACTTAAATTCCGAAATACCCACAATTCGGAAACTGCACTCTCACCTTCTAGAAATAGACAGTTCTCAACTTACATTTGCTTTTCTCAACAGAAGTATGATCTTATGTAAAATTTTGCATCTCCTCTGCACTTGTTCATCATAACCAATAACTTTAGCAGTGCAAATTTTGGCAAGGTTTTGTAGAAAACTTTTACTCAACTTCTACATACTTTTTTGTTCTCTCATCTGACTTTGAAACAAGCATCTCTAAGTTAATTTTAGAGGTCATGACTTAACTTGTGAATGAAAAACTGTGAGACAAGCACACTTTAGCTTCTTGGCCTTAACACACCAGCTAGTAACTACCCTGTGTCAGTCTAGTTCCCTTTTTCATATCAACAATCAAGACTCTAAAATATGACTTGAAATACTTACACCTTGCTAACCAATCCAAATATTTCATTTTCTATATCAATTTTTGCAATATTAAAAAAAACTCCATGTTGAAGTACCACAAACTGTCAAGATGCAGAGGCTAGAGATGAGGACACAAGAGAACAACACAAGAGAGTAACAGCCTGGAACAGGTATATTATTCTTAACCTGTGTTGCAAGAAGTGAGATCACTTCTCAAATGCAACACTAAACTAGAAACTAAAGCATCATGTTGTCAAAAAGAGAATATTCTTTTTGAGAACATATTTCAAGTTGTCAGAATATCCGCAACTACAAAGATAAGGGATTAACCGTATTACGGGTTAATTCCTGACACAAACTGCGTGTTGATACACTTTTCAATTTAGCAACACCTGTTTCTAGGCCCAACTAAAAACGGCCTAAATACCCCATGCTGATGCCTGGGCAGAAGCTTTTTTATCCATTCATTAAGTAACTGGGTACTGCCCAAGACTTTTGCCTGGTAATCTACTGCCACCATGGTATTCTTATTTTGAAGTTCCTAACATTTTTTTATCATGAAAACTTATAAAATCTTATGGTGACCATGCTGGAGTTTGTTATATGAGTGGAGATTGTACTGTCCATCATAATTCTACTGGATTTTTACATTTTGACTTAAGATTGTTAGGAATTAATTCCCTTAGGGATTAATCCTATTTTTTATAGCTACAGTCGATTTTCACTTATGACATTCCAAGTAAATTAGCTGCACAGATGCCAGTAGGATTATGTATTTTGCTGTATTGATGAAGTTAACTCACTTCTATTGACACAATTAGTGCATGATAAATACACATATTTCTGTCACTGTTTCTTGTACTTAGTTGTGCTTCATGTTTATAACACTTTCATTCAAATGTCAAGTGCATGCATAGTTTATGAATTTTATCTTACAATGAGATTGAACTAAGACAAGCTAGAGCAACAAATATACATAGCATGCTGCCTACTTTTAAGTTTTTTAGCAAAACAAATAAACTATCATTAGAAATGTGTTCAAAAAGAATAATTTTTTGTGCAATTTGAATTATATAGGCTCAACTTGCCATAAAAATGTCCATTGTTTTTTACTACATTAGTTAAAGTTTATGTTACAATCTCAACTATTGACAAAAACTAAAACTAATTTTCAAGTAAAATTTTTATTTATCTAGTATTTGGTTGTAGAAGGAAATAAAATTGGTAGATTATAGTCATTACTGTAAAAAAGTTAACCTAGCCTTTACCTTAAAAGTGTTAACATCCTGTCTCAATATTATATTTTGTTTTAAGTAACATTAAATGCTGCCAAAGTTTAATATTCCAGAATTTTTGCTTGATTTTCTGTTAGGAATTAACTACAAAACGTATGAATTCCATCTGTAGCTGCAGTACAACTCAAGAAGATTTGCACAATTTTACAATTTTAGAAGATTTGCATAATTTTAAGATTCGAAGAGAGTCACACAAATACAAGTTCAAGGAGTCACATACTCAGAATCTTTGGGCTGCATGTATTTTTGTTGCTTTGCTGATAGAGAGTTCTCACTTCTATCAATGCCAATAAGTAAATATAATGTATCTGGACTAATTCTTGTCCATTTTTTCTTGTGTTTTATTTACTGCATTCCTAATATTTTCAAATATAACTGCTATTTCAAAACAAAATAAACAGTAAAAAAAGCAAAATTTAAAATTTGCTTGAAAAACTTTAAAGTGTGCAGCTGGCTCACCATTTTTTAAATTGAACCTTAAGTAGATTTGTTGCAAATATGTTTGTATAATTTCTTAAGATATATGAAGAAAAAGTTTTTCTGTACTTTTTTGAATGTATATGCAAAATACTTATTAAAATTAATAGTTATACTTTTTGTGTTTTGCATAGGTTTCAAAATCTGTCCAGTCATTTTAAGACTGAATATGATTTTTCTAATACAACTTTGACTAGGCTACTCTGTTTGTTATGCACCTTAATCATCAATATTATACCTCTTTTGTTGTTATATGATATTTTCATTCCAATATTTTCAAACGTATAAAGTCTTTTTTTTATTTTTAAATTGATTAAATGACAAGTACTTTATTTACATGATTACTAAATATTCATTAATACTATTTTGTATTTATTGGAATGTTGTTTATATTTTGAAACAAAGTTTATTTATAACAGTCTTCTTGAACCACCAGTAACACATTTTTGATAATAGAATCATGCAATAAATTCATTTGACAAAATTGAAATAGATTATCCAAAAGATTGTGTTATTTACTGTTAAGTGCTTAAAAGTGCATAATTATTTAAACAGGTTGCAAATTATTTACTATTGTAACATTAAATGGATTCAATGTAATCTACTTTTTAGATAGAAGAGCAAGTAAATTGAATTCCATGTAGTAGACAAATTAGCAAAAATGGGCACAACCCAGCTTGACCATATATATATTAACTGAAAATGAGTAACACCTTTCCTTAATAAATTTCTGCTATTTGTGGAGTGAATTGGAGTAGTAAATATCATACCTGCATTAATTTTAGTTCTTGGCAACCAACTTTTGTTGGTTGTCTCCTTTACATTAGCTTAAAGACACATTTTGACAATACAAATACTGCAATAAACTATCTTCAAGTAGGATAAATAGTACTTTCATATCTCAAAGATAATTACCTTTATTTTTCTTAGTATCTGAAAACATCTGGCTATCACGTGATACTTTTACTTAGCACTTATACTGTTGCAAACTGGGCTGGTAATGTAAGTTTTAATTGATCTACTTGAGGTAAAGGTGCATTTATTACTCATTCATGCATCTAATAAAAAAATATTGCACTGTACAATGCTGCTAATGAAAGAAAAAAACTCCTTCCATTGCAAAGACTACAATTTTGGGATTCTTCCACTTTTTTATACAGCACTGAATCAAGATAATATTGGGGTCATTGTTGTCAAAATGACAAACAGATGAAATTAAAATATGCAATTAAAAAGATGCAATCACATAACTTCTTTGGATTCTTGTAAGGACCAGAAGAATTTTGCAGTAAACAAGAATAAGTTTACACATGGAATAAACATTTCAGGTCATAGATAATCATAGAACTACAGAGATGAACTGTTTAGCTAGAATCATAGAGTTGCAAGTTGAAGTTTTAGAGTTGTAGAGAAAAAAATGTCAACGGGTACAAATTGCGGGTATGGGTCATGGGCCACATCTGGCATGGGAATTGGAGCAGTAACTAATAGAGTTCTTGACAACTGTAGCATATCTCATTAGTCATCACTCTAGCAAGGATATCAGTATTTATTTCCATTACATTTGAAGATTTATTTTTAAGAGCTCATTGTTTTACAGCACACTTTTGCAAATAATCTAATTAGTGAAACTCTGCTCACTTTTCTTTTTAAAGGTTAATCAACAAAAATATATTTTAGATAAAAACAGTGATCATATTTATACACATTCTGTTAACAAAAAGTAACTAACATGTGTTATCTTTAACACCTTCTTCTTTGCTCTCACAAGTTAGTATTTAAGTAAGTACTTTACAGCATTGAGGAGCATCAGAATTTTCTAGCCTTACTTTTTCATTTTCCTTTGCATAGTAAAATTTGTTATACTTTTCAACGACTAACTTCTTGCATTATTTAAACTTGAGCATACTCAAGATTCAAACTGTTATATTTCTTGAATGCTACATTATCTGATGTTATGGATGTATCAAAATAGTTTAAAGGTGTGATGCTATTTTATATCCCATTTAGACTATGTTATCAATAAAAGTTGTTCAATTTCAAGTCTGTTGTTTATATTATTGTCTCATCAAAAACACTTATTAAGTTTCTTTTGTCTTTTGATGTTAAGTAGCCTTCTGCATGACAAGCAGCTGAATTACATTATTTTGTAAAAAAATGATAAATTCTCCCTTCTTTATTTTTTTTAACTACAATTTATAAAAATATATTTATCAAAAATTTAATGAAACTAGACTAGCAGCAAACAATATTTTACTTCCTTCTACTATAAAACACATACCTTGCAATTTGTAAATATGGTCAATATACCAACTCACATGGCAGAATTGCCTCACTTCCAAGCATTCAGGCACTACATATATATATATATATATATATATATATATATATATTACTACAGAGAAAATGTATCATCCACTTTAAATTTGTTGGATATTTTGACTGTTAAAAATTGCATTGAAATCTAATCATTTGCTCAATTATATTTTAGCTCTACAGTTTTTGAATTAGGCATAAGACGCCTCTTTGTGAGAAATCGAATGATAACTTATCATATTTTCATCTGTTCTATACATTTCTGCTATTTCAGTAATATCTCAAAATAATTTTGATTTGTTATTCCAGTTCAATTTTAGTCAATAATTGTTAAATGGTAATGACCTTTGATATATGTTTGGGGTAACAAACATTCTCTAAAAGTTTGTCCTTCTTTTTTCTGCATTGTACAGTTTGTTCCTATCTATTTTCTTGTCTTTACTCCTTTTGTTTTTTCAGATTTTAAGCCTTCCACCTACGCAAGACAAATCATCTCCTCCTACTTAGCCAGCAGTTTCAGCCTTTCTACTTCATTTCAAAGCATTTGTCCCACCTCATTTTTCTGGCAAGGGGAATGATTGGCAGTTTGTTGCTTATTTTCAAGCATACTACTTAGGTCAGCAGTTTCCAATCACTGTGTTTCCCAAATGGAGCTATACCTTGCAGAAATTGACACAATACAACAGCAGTTTGGGCTCTCATCACACAATACCCAGATGGTATTCAATTTCTCTAATGCTGCTTTATGTCATTTATCAGGATAGCTTTAGCACTTTCATGATGTTTATTCCCGAACATGATGGCAATACTCATGCTTGAACCCTTGCCCTCTACAACAACATAGCCTCAGTAGTTCTAGCTCTAGGTGCTCACCCTAATGCCTATGTTATTCATCTAGAAAACCTATGCAAACAACTTTGTTCCTTGGGTGAAGAGGTATCTGACAGAACTTTTTGAGTTTATCTTTTGTAGACTTCCCTCCAATTACAACATTGCTGCAACCATTGTCCAGGCACTCAATTCTTACATTGTAAGCTTTGGACAAATTTGCCACATTCTACAAGCACACATTTGTCCTGATTCATCCTCCCCATTCCAGTCTGCACACCATACAATTTCTGACTTTATGCCAGGAATTAACTTATATTATAAGTCAATATCTTTGTCAGGATATTTGCCGGTCCTGCTATCTCTTGAAATTGCTACGGCACAACTGCTCTACTATGTTCATCTATGTTCGTCTATGTTCACCTATATTTTGCCCACACTTTCCTTCACCTTTCGCCTCTTTTACATATTTGCGCCTTTTATCCTAATTACGCCTTTAATGCCAAACCCTTTATGTCTACACCTTTGTCACAATCATTTATGGACTCATTTGTTTTATACCTCTACAATTTGCCACGTGTCATATTTCTTATGGTTCTGTGGAAACTTCTTCACTCATTTTCCGCCTACGCA
>JAULBW010005082.1:0-19579 GCA_032358265.1 Vaucheria bursata | reverse complement strand
ACAAATGTGTGGTTGGTAAGCAATCTGTTGCTGTCAGTCTTTTCTATGTATTTGACTCCTAGACTACACCTGCTGTATGTCCCGTACATGAATGGTGTCAGTGATATTTTTGTCTATGCATATGATGCAGATCATAGGGTGAGAAACTGTTTTAGTGTGTTAGGAATTGACTTTTTGCCGTGTGATCTGTTCTACTATCCATGAATTGTTTTCATGATAATTGATGATTTATAAGGTGTTGTTCAAATCAGTTTGACTTAATCTGATTGATATAAAAATAATGTTGAAATAATATGTTAGCAAGATTACTCTTGGCAACACATAGATAGAGTATAATTGATTGTGCTTTAATGTATAATCTTTTTGTGCTTTGTTTGCTTGTTACCTATTCCGGTTTATAAAATAGTTTAGTAATCATACTCTTGTAGTTTGCCGAGAAAAATCTCTGTACAAAAATATCTTGAATCAATATCAGTTTACAAGGTACAAGAGTTATGAGCAATAAAGAGATACCAAGATATATGCAAGATTTGTTTACAAAGATAAATAAGCTTGCAAGTGAGAATAATCAGTTAAAGCAGTAACTGGTACAGGGTACTAATGCACCATGTAGAAATTCAATATGGCGAGAATCAGTATCAGACGATACGACACTAGCTAATAATGCTAAGGAACCGAAACTTTCTCTACTGGAGGTGTTTAATGGTGAAAGGAAGAAGTCACATGCTTTTCTGTTACAGTTAGAGATAATGTTCAAAAGTCAACCATCAAGATACGGATTGGATTGGGCAAAGGTACTCTTTGCCATTAGTTTATTACAAGGTTTGGTATTCAATTGGATTGTGCCATACTTAGAGAGCAAGCATCCAATGACCTATTCTTATGCACAGTTTTGGGAAGCATTTAAAAAAGCGTTTGGCAATATAAATAGCCCAAGGCAAGCGGTGCACAAAATCATGGTTCAGACAAAATTGACAGTCTACAATACAGTACATATCCAAATTTCAGCGTCTTGCAGTGGAACTAAATTGGGTGGGGCCGGCTGTTATGAAGATATTTTACCGGGGCCTAAATAATGAAATTAAAACTACATTGTGCAATCATGATCATCCAAACAGTTTAGAAGAATTCTATGAGCTAGTTGCGCGTACCAATAACTGGCATCTGGAATACCATCAAGAATTATGAATAGATTTAGTTGATCATAGTTTTCAATATAATTGTACAAAAAAGTTTGAGGGTCAAACAAAATAATCCTGATGATATGGTAATTGGTGCAGAACGGGGACCCCTCTCTAATGAAGAATGCAAGTGGCATTTAAAAAATAAACTATGCCTCTATTGTGGAGATTCGGGACATGTTATTGCAAATTCCCTTAAAAGAACTGGTCATGAAGGAGGGTATAAAGTAAAAGGAGGTACGTTTAATAAAATAATGGGTATTAATTTAGGCAATAATGAAGAGAGTATAATTTTTTATCTTGTGGCTCAAATACCTATGATTTAAATTCATGTCTTAGCAGTTCACACTATTTAAAACACAAAACCATCAAAACAATAATTCCTAATCAGTTAAATGAATTAATTGCAGTCAAACTCAAAAGTACATTGAAACGATCATATGTCAAACTCAAAAGTACATTGAAACGATCATATGTCAAACTCAAAAGTACATTGAAACGATAATATGTCAAACCTGAAAGTACATTGAAACGATAATATGTCAAACCTGAAAGTACATTGAAACGATCATATGTCAAACTCGAAAGTACATTGAAACGATCATATGTCAAACTCGAAAGTACATTGAAACGATTATATGTCAAACTTGAAAGTGCATTGAAACGATTATATGTCAAACTCAAAAGTGCATTGGAACAATTATATGTCAAACTCAAAAGTGCATTGAAATGATTATATGTCAAACTTGAAAGTGCATTGGAACAATTATATGTCAAACTTGAAAGTGCATTGGAACGATTATATGTCAAACTTGAAAGTGCATTGAAATGATTATATGTCAAACTGTCTGTATCCAATATAAATGATTTGAATTCTTTTTTTATGCTCTGGTGGATTTGGGTTGCAACAGATCATTAGTAAACATTGATTTTACAATACTGATGAATTTGAAATTTTACAAACTAGAAAAGCCAGTTATATTTGAAGTTATTGATGGCACTCCTCTTCCTTCTGGTGCTATTCAGTTCTATACCACATGCAATTTGAAAATCAATGGTTTTGAGTTTGAAACTACATTATACGTGGCAAGTTTGACACATTCCAGAATTATATTGGGCATTGACTGGTTGAAGAGATTTAACCCTACAGTATATACAAATGCATTATCGTTGAATATGAATTCTGATAGTTCCTTTACAAAAGTTGGTATGGCAAAAACTACGGATTTGGGGATTCAAACTTCCATCCTTCAGAATACATGAAGGCCCCAGCTACCATTGTGCCAGGAAATCCCCGATTTAATAGGGTAAAAATTGATATGCAAATTATGAACAAAATTTCAAGTCCTGTAAATATTCCTGATGATAATCTGGCTGAAATTGAGGAGCATGTTGATATGAATCCTGACAAAATGACTGAAGTTTGAAAGCCATTACCAATTGAATATCATGATTTCAGTTCCGTATTTTCTAAAAAGCAAGTAGATATATTGCCAGAGCACTAAAAATTTGGTATAGAAATAAAGGTTATTCCTGATAGAAAAATTCCTTGGGGCTCCATCTACCCACTATCTGAAACTGAATTAAAGGCATTAAAAGACTACCTGGATGAACAGTTAAAGAAAGGTTTTATCTGCCCATCATCTTCTGCAGGCACACCAATATTTTTTGTAAAGAAAAAAAATGGCAATCTACAACTTGTCAGACTATTGAAAATTTAATGCAGTTAGAGTCAAAAAAGGTACCCTTTACCCCTTACACACGAGATGTTATGTTGTTTCTCACATGCATATTCTCCAAAATTGGTTTACGGGGCACATGTAATTTAGTTAGAATTAAGGAAGGTGATTAATGGAACAGTGCTTTTTGTTGCTGCTTTGGCCATTTTGAATACTGAGTAATGCCACTTGGTTTAACCAATGCCCTAGCAGTATTTCAAAACTTGAATGAATAAAATTTTGCTTGACTTGGATGTTTTCTGCATTGTGTATTTGGACAATATGCTAATATATTTTGAAAATGAGGATCAACATTGTGAGCATGTTTGTATGATTTTGGGACAGCTACAAAAAAATATACTTGATGCAAAATTAGAGAAATGTACCATTTCTGTAACAAGGGTGGATTTTTTGGGATATATCATATCTGATAATGGCATTGAAATGGGCCCAAAATGAGTAACAAGCATTGATACCTGGCCAGTTCCTAGAAATGTCAAGACCCTCCAATCTTTTCTTGGATTTGCAAATTTTTGTAGAATGTTTATTCCAAGTTCCTTGACAATTATTGTTCTAATGTTAATATAGCTGAAAAAAACCAACCTTTTACCTGGACCAATGAATGTCAAGAATCATTTCAAAAGTTAAAGGATGTATATAGGCCTGCCAAGGTACTGCACCATCCTGATAGTTCCTGTCCGTTTATTGTTGAATCAGGTGCTTCTGATTTTGCATTTGGTGGAATCCTGTCCCAAGATTGTGGTGGGGTTTTATGCCCCGTTGCGTACTGTTCTAGAAAGTTATCACTGTGAGAGATAAACTATGAGTTGTGCAATAAAGAACTTCTGGCAATTGTTGCATGCTTTTATCAATGGCAACCGTTTTTGTTAAGTAACACAGAACCTATACAAGTACTGACGGACCATAGAAATTTACTTCATTTTTCAACTCTCAAGAAGCTTAATAGCAGTAGGTACGATGGTCTCTGTTTTTATCCTACTTTAACTTTCAGATTGAATTTTGGCCAGGCATGCAAGGTGGAAAGTTGGATGAATTAAGTCAATGGCCAGACTATGAACTTCAGCTGAACAATGCTCAAGTACAAAATCAGGAACAAGTTTTACTTTCAAAGGACAAATTTGTATTATGTGCTACTCAAGATTTAGCAAATATTACTCTTTTAGATTGCATAAAGATAGTCCAGGCTGAAGACAGTACTTTAACTAAGACTTATGAAGACAAGAATTTCCAAGTCATCGATGACTGTTTGTTATTTTGTAATCGAGTTGTCTTTCCTGAGTCATTAAAAATGGAGATTTTAGAGACATGTCATGATTCCCCCTGTGTGGGTCATCTTGGGATTTAAAAAACTTTTGATTTAATTTCCGAATCTTACTTGTGGCCTACTTATTGCCAAGATTGTACTTCATATGTTGACTCTTGCAAACTATGTGCTAGAGCTAAGCCAGAATGCAAAAAAAATCAGCTGGATTACTAAAACCTTTACCAATTCCACCACAACCATGGTATTCTGTCTCAATGGATTTCATTACTGATCTACCATTGGTGGGGGGAGTAGATTCCATTTTAGTTGTCATAGACCAATTTACAAAAATGAGCCACTTTATTACCTGTTCAAAAAAAGTAAATTCATTTAAATTGACTGATCTATTCTTTGAGCAAATTGTCCAACTTCATGGTTTTCTCCATGATATTGCTTCAGATAGGGGTTCTATTTTTGTTTTTACGTTTTGGTCCAGTCTATTAGAAAACTATGGTATGCCACAGTTGCTCTCATCTGCATATCATCCTCAAATGGATGGGCAAATGGAGCATGTGAACCAAGAATTGGAACAAGAATTTACCGATGGCTGAACTGTGTTAAAACTTGAGATTTCATTCCAGCATACAAATGTCTCCGTTTTGTGCAAACTATGGGTACAAACCTGTTTTGGATGGATCAACAGAGTTATTACCTGAATCACCAGTTATAGTTCAAGATTACATCACATTCATTAGGGATAATCTTGCAGTAATTGCTGAAGAATTGAAAATTGGAAGTGAATCTTCAAGGTACTTTGCGGATTGGAAACAGCGTTTTGAAGAATTTCAGGCAGGCAATTTTGTCTATCTTAATAAACAGAATATCAAAACTACAAGACCCTGCCCTAAACTGGATTGGAAGTGTATAGGGCTGTATTGCATAACTCAGAAGATTGATCATGTAGCGTATAAGTTACATTTACCAGCCAGCATGTCTTGTTTACATAATGTGTTCCATATCCCGCTATTATCCCATCATACAGTTTCAGACTTACCTAATAGAAAATGCTGTTCACCACTGCCTGTGCACATTGATGATACTGATGAGTTCTACAAAGTAGAAGACATTCTGGATGTTAAGAAGGTTTAAGGAAAGTACAAATTTCTTATATTGCGGAAAGGATATCCAGATTCTGAAAACTCATGGGAACCTGAAGAGAACCTGATGAACTGTTGTGAATTAGTTGAAGAATTTAAGGAATGGTTCAAGAAGCGTATGGAATCCACGGTAAAAGGGGCGTATGTTAAAAATTAACTTTTTACCATGTGATCTGTTCTACTATCCATGAACTGTTTCTATGACTATTGATGATTTGTAGGGTGCTGTTCAAATCAATTCAACTTGACCTGATTTATATGAAAATAATGTTGAGACAATGTATTGGCAAGATTATTCTTGGCAACACATGGATAGAGTATAATAGACTGCACTTTAATGTATAATCATTTTGTGTTTTGTTACCTTGTCACCTATTCTGGTTTACACGCTAGTTTAGTGATGATACTCTTACAGAGTGCAAGATTTCCTGAGGTCTTCTTGGGATTGACGTTCTGCCTGTGGCACTGTTGCTGATGGTGACCATGCTTTGCGCACTTAAATACCAAGTTCTTATTATCAATTAACTGCCCTAGACGTGATGTAGCTATATTGAATGTCGGAAACTATCCAAGCACTAGGTGTGCAGCTCAATCACGGACATGGTTTGGTGCCTCTGAAGGTACTCTACTATATAGTTCACCTGTTCCACTCTAACTTTGTAGGATATAGCTTCTCTATTCTGCAACTGGCTTAATTCTGCTGCATTTGTATGGGAATAAGGTACCTCACTTCTGATTATGATGATGATATGTTGGAGGGTGAGCAAGTTTGGGCAACTGATGAAAAATATCTTTCTTGCATTAAATTTTGAAAAAATCTTTTTTTTGGCATATGAAAACTTATTTGAAGTTTATCAAAATTTAAGTCACTCCAGCTAAAATTTGTTTATTTGCTGATTAAGCAGCATTTAAAAATTTTTTGTATTTTATTCAACATGACGTGTGTTTAAGATGGTTTTAAAAAGTTGTGCATCAAAGTGACGTTCCTTGAAAGTCTGGTAGGTGTCTAAGAAACGTATATAATAGAGTATATACAAAAATTTACGTTTAATATATGCTTCTTTACCATTTATACATCCCATTGCTGGGTTGCAGCTTTTGGCTACGAAGTTTTAGTGCAGGGTTGCAACTGAAATTCCCTAAAACTCTTTTAATCTCGAAAATGACTAGTGTTGGCTCGGAGACGTTTAATGCAAGCGATGAGAAAAAAGTAGTTATATGCGGTGGTGGAATCATTGCAGCCTCAATTGCATATCATCTCACTAAGAAAGGTATAAAACCCATTATCGTTGAACGCACTTCAGTTGCAGCAGCTGCGAGCGGAAAGGCAAGTGATAATTATTCGATAGATTAATTTAAAATCACCACTAAACTGGCTACGTGACTAAATCTTCACTCTCTTTCTTTAATTTTGTGACGAAACAAGTGATTGAGTTCATTTTTATTAAGCTTATTCAAACAAGTTCGACATCCGAACAAAGGCCTCACTGCTTCATGAACTTTTACTGTTTGCATATCGATTCATATTGAATAACTGTATAAGTTGGTCAAACCTATAAATATTTTTCATGTTACTTTATTGGCGGTGAATTCTTTAAGTTGTATATACAAAAAAAATTCTATTTAAAAGTAGTTCTGGACAAATATTTATTGCTTAGCGATTTCATTATTTTTTCAGTGTAAATTAATATTTATTTTATGAGTCCATACACTTAATATTAACTTGGTTTATTTATCACATTCGTGAAATATATATTCGAGAATTCGAGTAAAATCTCTCGAATTCTGCATTTTTTGAAAGGCATTATTTCTGATCTCATCATCCGATTTTCTATCTCATTAGATATATTAGCTTTTCTAGTGGAATACATACACACAAAATTTTTGCAACAAATGCTGAAATGCATAATTTTAATCTGACCAAAGTATATTTTTTGGTATTTTAGAAATGGAAGACCTATACATTAAAATTAGGATAAGCAAATTAATCAGGACCACCAATCATATCATTACATCCGAAGTACGTTTTGACTAAAAATCTGATGCAGAACTGGAAAAATATGATTTTTTCATATCTTCATTGTAGGTGATAATTCATTATACCAAATTTTACTCTAAATGCAATACATGCTCTATGCTTTAGGCAGGAGGTTTTCTTGCCAGAGAATGGGGCTCAGGTCCCACTGTGCAGCTGCACGAAAAGAGCTTTGATTTGCACAAAGAGTTAGCACTAAAATTCAATCTTGAGAGCTATCGTAAAGTTCCTACTCTTAGCGTCAAAGGAGGACGTAGCGGAAAAAATGTTGCCTCTTGGCTCGATAAATTGGCATCTTCAACGTTAATGGATAGTGAAACCGCACAGGTAAGAAATCAATTTATCTGTTCTAAGACAATTTTAGCTACTTGGCGTATCTTAAAATGTCTCCCACCATAAAAAGTTATGCTTAAAAAACTGGGCGATAATTAATAGCCAGAATGCTGTACCATTTTCCACCAACTATATACCTTACTCTCCACAAATCATGTAAGTTGAATCTCAGATATTGAAAAAACAGAGAAAAAGAGTGAGAACACATTTGCTTTCTATCTCTGAGATTTGTCGCCTACAAATATATGACAATACAATCTCAAAACTCAAAATTTTTGGTCGTACTAAAAACTTAAGCATTTCTGAAAATAAAAGAAAATGCTTTGCCTGCCTTTAGAGGCTATATAGATGCTAGTGGTATCGAAGTTGTTGTAATGTATGTTTTCGACTAATTTGAAGTTTTTCATTTTAGAAAGGTAAAATTTTAAGGAAAATATTGTACAAATCGATAATATGATTCTATAGAGCTTGCGATCTACTCAGTTACTACATATACACAATAACTACACTTTTGAGCATTTCTTTTGTTATCTGCGACTATCGTTTTTGAGTTTGTAATGGAAACGCTTTTCTAGAAAGCACTATAATTTTGTCTGAAACTGACAATCGATTAGTTTTCATGAAAATAAAAAAGAACGAATTAGTACTGTTGATAGTTATTTTTACAGTCATTGAAACTTTCTATTATAGTAATGCATGAATATTAAACTTACAAAGTTAGTGCTTGCATCACCTCCGGCGTTAGATAGTTTTAAGTTATAGTTAGCAATGTCTAGTAGTTTTGCATTTGTTTATTTTAGGCAGACTAGTATAATTTATTATCCAGTATACTCGCTGTTATTCGAATATGTAGTTCTGCACGTTAAGATTACTATTTAATGTGCACAGAGGTAGCTGAGAGAGAAGATTGGAAAGACGGAGTGAAATTAGAAATGAAGATAGTACACA
This sequence comes from Vaucheria bursata, assembly GCA_032358265.1. Classification (NCBI taxonomy): domain Eukaryota; class Xanthophyceae; order Vaucheriales; family Vaucheriaceae; genus Vaucheria; species Vaucheria bursata. The sequence continues at coordinate 10,943 of JAULBW010005082.1, read as the reverse complement.
GCTATATTTCAATGTAGAATTGTACAAGAAAACTGTTCTGTAATTCAAATAAAGACTAGTATACTGGATAATGTGCTATAAAGTGTCTAAAACAATACATACTAATATATAGATAAATATAGCTAGCGATAAAATACATAGTTTTCTAGAACAGTACTTGCATTGAAGCAAAATTGTGAGCTTCAATGTATGATATCATTTTGTCATTTCCTCTCTCCTCTCTTTGCTGTCTCTGCATCTCAGTGCTGTATCATAAACTAATCATTTCAAATGGTCAAATATTGATACAGGTTCAAGTCTATTCTTAGCAAGCTCATTCGCAAAGAGTGGTTATTAAATTTATACTTGATGATGATTGATGTACAATGTTATGGTTAAATTATTGACACTGCTGTTCACAGGTAACCCCTATGGAACTAACCACTAAATTGATGGAGAGTGCTATAGGTATGAAAAATAGATAATGTATACATTCATATTTACATATATATATATATATATATATATATAATATAGAGAATGAAATATGGATGTATACTTGATATTCTATGAATCGATCGTCCAACAAATAATCTATTCAATTATTTGATGGCTTGACACTCCACAAACCTCTGTGTTGGTGCATATTGATATCTCAAACTCAATACATTCGATTAGTTGATAATTTTTGTATAACCGACGGTATCAGTATATGGAATATTGACTGCATTTATTGAATCTTTCTTTTATTTATAGTCTATTCTATGCATTCACTGATATATTTTATGAATGTATAAGCAGATGCTGGAGCTGTGCTAAAAATTGGCACTGTATCTAATATTAGAACTGAACAAGAGAATGAAAAATTTGACGGCAGAGTTGTTACTGGTGTGGTATTGGATAATGGAGAAATAATTTCTTGCGACACGGCTATCGTTGCTATGGGCCCTTGGACAGTTCTTGCTGAAGATTGGTTTGGCATACCGGTACCTTTACAAGGGATCAAAAGGTCTGCATGCTATGATATTGCTAGCCATGCTTGCTTGTATTTGTTTCTATTGATGCCAACTAGTACAGTATACTATCAATTATACTGGCCATCATCTGAACATTCTGTTACAGAACTATTTTATAGAACAATTTTATATGTTGGAGCATAATTTTGCACTTCAATGTATAATATTATTATGTCTTTACTTATCTTCTACTGTTGCTACCATTCAGCCTCTCTGTGCGCTAATGGTTGCTTATCTTGATTCTCTATGTGCGCATTCTAAATAAATTACTTTGATATGGTAAATCCTTGGCTAAGTTGGTGCTCATTTAAGCACGCACTTCTCAGTGAAATAGGCACAGCATCTTGTCCAATTTTAGTTCAATTTACGGCATAAGTCAACTTTTACATTCTATAAGAAAATATAACAACAGTTATAAATGTCTTAACTTTATTACTTAGTCAAAATTCGATAGAGTGCACGCTTCAGTTAAGTATGCGCTATTCCTGTTCAGTAATTTTACATTGCCTATGTTTAATATGCATTCTTATTCAAAGTTTTTGTAAGTGTTCGTAATGCTAACATGATATAATGCACTTGCTAGAACCAGTGAATCAATTTGTTATACCCAAATTGCGATAAGCGAAAAATTCAGTTGAAGCATATTCATTATACCTATGTTTCGCTGTCTATCTTGTTCTTTTATTAATTTGAGCATGAAATTTATTAGGTAGTAAGCTATATAACTGGTGCTTGAGCCATTAGAATCATGAGTATAGGTACACTAATTCAAATTGCCTGCATTGAAAATATTTGATCTCGGGCTATTTATCGATATTATTGAATGTGCAGTACTTCTCTAGTTTACGAAGGAAAAGAGGAAGTGCAAGCAGAACCATATGCATTATTTTGTTCAGAAGATTCGAACGGATGTCATTTAGAGGTTAGATGCACACATATTTATGTACATGCACTCTTTTGCGTACTACTGCATACTAGTAGTTCAGACTGCTTATCCTATTTATCAATACATACTTCCATTATTTGCGTATATGTGAAAACATTTATACGTATATGTATGCACATAAAGTAGTCAAACCTTCATATTTCTATTTTTTTGTCAGGTATATCCAAGACCAAACGGGGATATTTACATTTGTGGGTAAGGGCAATAAATTTACGTATATATTATCTATATTACATAGATAGCTGCCTAAACTAAGATTTAAATACCATATGATTTTGCAATAACTTTGCGAGGTCACCTAAATGGGTGAATGTTATGCAAGTTAAGAGAAATAAGGGAAAGTCAATATTGTAACGAAAAATTGGGTATAGAACAAAGCCTTTGGGAAGCTATAAATGAAAATAATTTTTTGGTGCCTTAGATGGCAAGTCAATCCATTCGGTGGCCCGTTTCATTTTTTATTATTTTTCATTTTACCAATTTTAACATTCTCCAAAGGTGCGGAGGAAGCGATTACGTTTCTGCAGAACGCTTGAAAAAAGGAGGAGACTGCGAGAAACCAGAGCTTATAAAGGTAATTTAACTGTATTGCTTAAGATAAATATAAACTAGAATGAAATCATTATTTTGAATGACAATGTTGAAAGTGATACGTTGAAATTCACTAGAGCATTAGCCTTCCATTATTATAGCCTCCTTGCAGTTTTTCCTTTGCTGTGCTTCTATCATTTGTAAGTTATACAGTGGTAGTTGCACCCGCTCTGCTGACAGTTTCTACGCAGTTTATGCAAGTTGAATCAATGCTAGATAAAAGTGAAATGTACAATGTTTTATTCGATTGCTACATATTTGTTAGCCGTAACCTCTTCTAGTCGAATATATCCAATCTTAGCCTCAAATATTTAATAAAATATATGACCTGCGTGTAAAAATCAGGGTAAAGTGTGCAGAAAGGGATAGTAAATGAAAATTTTAAGAACAATATATAATGTGTTACTGTTGCTAAAAGGTTTTAAATTGTTATGAAAGGGTGATTACATGCTTTGGTGGCTTTTCAGTGCATCATGAGTTGATTTTTGTTGAAAGACCATTTTTCAAAATAATCCTCGAAAAGTTCGAATGTTTAAGTTTTCCGTAAAATGAATTTCAAGGATAGGAAGCACACAGTGAAGAGAGAAATATAAATGGCAAGAAAATGTAATATCAAACTTCAACTTGAAATTGTTCTAGAATAATACTTTAAAAACAGTTTATGTGGCTGTGCTTCAAATAATAGCTTCTTTAGTACAGATATGAACTGATATGTAGTTTCATAATCAATGACGAGATCTATTTTATACAAAAGGTAAAAAATTCAACATCTCTCTCTGCACTAGAGCCAAGCGCACTACAAACAATTCATTCTTGATTATTTTAGCCGGATCCAAAGCGAGTTACTGCAGCAAGCAAGAGTTTCAGTTCTATGACCAGTGTGGGCTCATCACCCCCTGATATTTCCCAGTCTTGTATGAGGCCTTGTCCCCCTGATGCTCTGCCTATTATGGGAGAAGTTCCTGGGGTGAAGGGAGGGTATATATGTGCAGGACATAACTGCTGGGGTATATTATGGGCTCCTGTCAGTGGGTATGCTATGGCAGAATTAGTGGTAGATGGAGAGGCAAAAATTGTTGATCTCAGCCCGTTTTCACCAGCCAGGTATGTATGCAATTTCACAAAAATTAACCTTTGGATATAGCAAATCGGTTGGAACCATTGAATGAAATCAGTGTCTCCAAAATTTGCTATACCCAAAATTTGTAATTTTATAAATCCGAAATTCGTTGTTCAAAAATCAAAAGTGAATTTGGCACAGTATGACTTTTCTATTCGCTAAAATTGAAAAATTGTTCAAATCAAATTTGTTGTATCAGAAGTTTACTGTATAAGTTGTTATATGTAATAATGTGTCGGCCTTTGCTTTATTCAGACTGATCTCTTTATTACATTACCCTTTTTGCGCTGCGGTTATTTGTGTGCCGTACAGTGACAATTACCCTCTCTGTGTAGCAGCAATGATTGCTTAATGATACTTCTAATATAACTGTTCAAATATAGGAAATCCATGCTGTGACAGAAAACTGGTAGACTGCACCTTTTCCATCCAGTTTAACTGATGTCAACTTTTTACCCCTCTTTCTTATCGTAATCCAAATTCACAGAAATTGCGAAAAATTCAATAGATTTCAGTAATGTAACAATGACCTGGGCCATTACTTACAAAAAAAAATATCCATGTAGGAAATGAATTATTATACAGATTGCTCAATAATTTGATACATATTCATTATTTCAAGTTTAATAAAATATTGTTGAAAATTAAGCAGCAGTAAGGATCATTATTTAAACATATGCAAAAGCAGAAATAATCTATGGCAAATTTAACTTGGTACATATAGATTATGCCAATATTACTTCAGTTTGCTGAAACAGCATTATTTAAAGTCTTTTTATGTCTATTAATTTATGAACAGATTTATGAAAACTGCACAAGGAGGCCGTGGCCGTAAAAAAGGTGTGGCATCCGTTGGAGAACAGTGGTAGCTTATCTCATCCTGATAGGTAGCACTATAAAAATCATGTTAAATTTTGCGCTTTGCAATAGCACAACTTTAATTTAGATGCCTTACACTGTTTCCAGAAATAAATCTCATAAAGTAGCAATTATGAAATGTATATGAAATATTATTCTTTTCAAATGAATTCACAAAAATTTGGCTTGACCTTTCGATTGGGATAATATTCCGGTGTTGATTTAGAAGAGCGATTTTAGGTCTAGCTGCTGTTTTGTTGATGATTATATATTTTCTATTGGCATATATGAAAGAAATTTCGTTTTATGAAATAAAATTCCAATTTTCAAAGAATTTAATAAAATATATCTGCTTCAAGTCAATATTAACTGGTGTATTGGCCTTTACTTATTTAGTCGTTTGAATTCAAATTATCCTCACAATCTTTGCAAATAGCTTCTTGGACTATGTGCAAAGATTTTATCTCTGGTTGTCAATTGCATTGTTTGCTAATGCCTATAGCTTCTTCAGACAGTATAGCAATTTTAAGTCCACAACTTATTCGATCCCAGTATTTCGTATACATCGCTTTTTGGCGATATTTCTGGTTCTTGCTTTCTTATTTGCATATATTACTTATACGAATGTAGCCTCATATATATTTACATATATATAGCATAGAACTACACTTAAACATTGATTATGCATAAAAAATTACTGTAAAACTCTCTTTTGTGTAATTTATGAAAATTAAACTTTCAACAACATAAATATTACTAGTTATGCGCTGTCATTTGAGCTCTTCTAATTACGGCTGGATCAGGAATCCAAATATTTTTTTGAATCAAATAAAAGTTACTGATAGTTTTTGTTGGATATTTTTGACATTTGTTAAATATTTACTCAACCTCATATTATTATGTATAATGACTGGAATGATATATAATTTCAATAAACTACTGCTATAAAAGTAATAATCTTATTGAAGCAATAAATTGTGTTGCACTCCAAATAGATGTAAAACAACAGACACTAGGATAAAATCATATAGTATAAATTACTGCATTGCTAGAAGTAAATTCTAGCGATGCAAGACAGACAAGTATTCAATTATATGATGCGTCATCAACAATTGCGCCTTGGCACGATTGTATTGGCTAAAGTTAGAACATGATGTCAGCAGTCGGAGCTCTAAATAATATAAATTGAGAATGTTCAACAAAAATAGCAATGCAGCTAAAATAAAATGGGACTAATCGGCTAATGGTTGATTCCTAGCAGCAAGCCTATGTTTGAGTCCTGGTCATTGAACTTGGCAAATAAATAACTGGTAAGAACAACTGTATTGTGCAAAGATTAATAATAAATATTTTTAATGAAAGCCCAGCATTTGCACACTGACACAGTTGCTAGTCAAGAAATTAATGTTACCCCATACCTTACTGCCTTAGTTGGAATAGCTTGCCTGATTTAAACATCAAAAGATGTATACACCATGTCAGTAAATATTTCCTTGATAGTTGCCTGAAAGTGCTGATAGATTATACAGATTATTTATTCAGACTCTTTATTTCATGATTGCAAGGCATAAAATTAAACTAATATATAATTAACATAGACCAAGTGCCTAGATAAACTTAGACCAAATTTAGATGCACAATTGCCAAGAAGCAGCACCAAAAAGCTGCAGTGAGGAGAGGTGTAACCTCTTGAGTAATTTAATATTAACTTTTGCTGTTAGTGGTGATTTTACAATGAAGCTATGTATACTTTTCTTGACTCTAATAAAATTAAAACATCCCTGATGAAACTATTTGTTATGTCAACGACTGGAATGCCAAGCCATGAAATTTTAAAAGCTTCACTTTGAATATTTTTCAAGTTGATACAAAATTTTTAGAAATTGATTCATTACATTTTCAATTTACACAGCTACACGTTAACCTTGTAACTCAAAAGAATTGAAAAAGTACTACACTTGTCTTATCTATTGTCCTTCTCATGACAACCATTTTCCAGCCATTACATGCTGTTATCTACAATAACTTCCAATCATATTATCAATATATTATAATTACCTTACTCTGGCAGCTTCAGATCAAGCAATAAATACTAAAGCAGGAAATCTAAAAATTCACAGTTGCTATCTAGCCTCAATGTGGACATTAAGTTTAATGTATGCAACAACAATAAATCAAATCAAGAAGGCTTTTACTTTTGCTGTCATGCTTCTGTACAAATTTAATATGAATTTCATTCACTCACCATTTAAAATGCAGTTTACACCATCATTCAATCTAGAATCATGAGCTGCCAAATACAAACAATTTTGTTGAAACAAAAGATTGAGATGGATTTGCATGTCTCTTGAATGGCATTTACCTGCAAATAGACTTAATAGCCTGTATCTATATTGACTTAAAAGTGCCTGATATTTCATAATTGAAAATAGTGTAAGTATAATTAGTTGGGTTCATGAGAACTTGGAAGACCTGATTGATATTACAACTGAAAATATTTTCAAATTTTATCTTCATCAAATGCTGTTGGATTGTGTGGCGGTGATTGACAAATTGATAGTAGAAAACTAGAAAATCAGGGTACTTGGTGAGACTGCTAAGTCTTCACATGACTATCATGTTTCATATCCAGGTAAAAAATCAAGCCGGAATATTCTTTGGCGTCAAAATATCCAAATCAGAAGCTGTGTTCTCTAACTTTACTCAATATCCATCACCTAAATATTCAGAATAATTCAATTTAATATTTCTAAAATGAGGACTATATTGGATATGCAACCTCATAGTGTCATATTCAAAGTGGTGCTGTGTCGAGAAGCTATGCACAATATTTTTGATATTTTTTTGGAAAAATTGAACATTATACCATGGTATATTGTTCGGGGGAAGTTATTATGAGAAAAAAAATCTTGGACAGATTTTGCCGAAAACCTAGCCACGAAAACATTGTAAGTGGACACGCCATCACCGTTTGCTAGAATTTTTTTCCCGTATCATCAGTACTTGATAATGGCAAGTATTCATGGCGTGAAAATATACAATTTAAATTCGGGGAAGACGCTTCCACAGTGGCTTGATGAAAAACAAAAACGAGCTCTAAGTAAAGATGATGAATATAGGAGAAGAATTGAGCTATTGCAGGATTTCGAATTCCCCACTGCGAGCCAGAAAATTAAAATGAGTGAAAATGGTCAATATGTGGTCGTGACAGGAACTTATCCCCCTCAAGTTAAAGTGTACGACGTCGCAGAGCTTAGCATCAAATTCGAGCGTCACCTTGATTCAGAGTGTGTGGCGATGGAAATCCTCGGCTCCGGTTACGAAAAGCTCGTATTTCTGCAAGCTGACAAAAACCTTGTCTTTCATGCTGCCTATGGTAGCCATCACATTGTGCGGGTACCTCGATTTGGCCGGGATATGGTTTATCAACGTGCTACTTGCGATTTACTAATTGCATGCAGTGGCCCGGAAGTTTATCGATTTAATCTCGACGAAGGAAAATTTCGTGCCCCGCTAACGATTCCCGGAACATCTGGCGTCAATAAACTCGCACTCTGTACGATCCATCAGTTACTCGCTGCAGGAACAGATGACGGATGGCTCCACATGTTTGACACCAGAGTCAATGCACACAGTAAAAAGCCAATTGCATCTCTGAAAGTTTCAAATACTTCCGAAGATGCTGAAGTTACATCGCTGTCATTTGCATTAGACGGCCTTACTTTAGGCGTCGGAACCAGCGAAGCTCGGTGCCTACTATATGACCTACGATCTTCAACACCATTATTAGTCAAGGAACATCAGTATGGCTTACCCATAATTGATATTAAGTTTATTGAAAGTGCGGAGAAAAATAGAGGTTGTGTGGTGAGTTCAGATGCAAAGATTGTAAAAGCTTGGGATAGAGCCGATGGCTCAGCGATTGCTAATGTTGAAACTCCAGTAAATATCAATGATGTATGTATTGCTCACGATTTAAGAGGTGATTCAGGGTTATTAATGCTAGCAGGTCAGTTTTTTATAATCTAAGCTGTCATAATAAACACCATCAGTGCTACCAAAGCTTACATATGCGATTACTATATACATATTACGACAAACATTATTATATGCATTACAAATAATGATTGAATGAGTATGTTCAGAATAGACCACTATAGATGAAAGATTTGAGGGATAAATATGCCATAAATAAAAGAAGATTTGAAAAGCTAATATATATTTGGATGACTTTTCCGCTTATAATGAATCGATATTATAGGAATGTTGAATTTATAAACAATTTCTGAATGGTAAAAAATAATATATTACCGGTGAAGTCTTTTGCTGGTGAACCAAGATTGTATACATATTTAATTTTTCGGAGTACTTGTGAAATCTGATATAAAAAATTTGTTTCATGAGCATATATCTTCAATTTTTTAAATCACTAGTAATGTATCGTTACATGAATGTGAAAATAAATGATTTTCAAATTCTGAAATATGTTATTGCCTATAGTTTTCACCTATATTTAAATTTTCCATTATCATTTCATTCCCTAAGAAAATTAAGCGATAAATTCAATTAAAATATATATCTTAAAAATATTGCAGTGATACAGATAGCATGTATTTATGAATATGAGTGGGGAGGGGATCGTTTTGTATGTTGAGCGTCATATAATAGACAAAGTTACCTAGGTAGATCAACAATTTTTTTACCAAATTAATGGTAACTTATTGAAATAACTAATTATAATCAATTATTTTAAACTACTCATGAGGTAAATTTGATGTAATTTTTCTAATTTTTTTAATTTTACCACTTTTAGAAGATTCATATTTGCCACACAATGAAATATCAATTTATAGCTTTGAACTCTTTACTAAAATTATTTTCCATATGTTTTTACTCTTGTAGGCAAATAAATTTGAGTCATTTCGCTCTCACTTAAGATGAGCCAGTTTGTATGAATATTCAACTTTTATTAATCTTAGAGAGGTAATTATTTTGTGTTGAAAAATTCAGATACAAATTTCTTGTGGACATTATTTTTGTAGGCGAACAAAATCGGGTTATGTCCTACTACATACCAACCATTGGACCTGCTCCACGGTGGTGTAGTTTCTTAGATAATCTCACTGAAGAGTTAGAAGAAAAAGATACTGGTACAATATACGACGACTATAAATTCATAACTCGTGATGAAGTTGACAATTTTGGCATATCAAATCTAATCGGATCACCAATGTTACGTGGATATATGCATGGGTTTTTCATTAATATTCAGCTCTACAATCGGCTCAAAGCTGTAAGTGAACCTTTTGCATATGAAACATATCGTAAAGCGAAACTCCAAGAAAAAATTGAAGAGAAGAGAAAAAGTAGAATTTCAATGAAGCGATCTCTTCCATCTGTAAATAGAGAATTAGCTAAGAAACTCTTGAACAAAAACAGCGATACGCTGCCAGCAGATAACCCATTGAATGATGATCGATTCGCACAAATGTTTCGCTCCAGAGATTTTGAAGTCGATGTGGGTACAGACGAGTATCGACGGCAACATCCGAATGTACCCTTTTCAAAAGATAGAGAAGATTCTGATTCGGATCAGGATATTCTTGGTGATCAGTTCACACAGATCGAAACTGTTGATTTGCCCAATAATTCAAGTAGTGAGGAAGATGACGATATGGAGGTACCTCTTCGGGAAGATATCAGAAATTTACCCAAAGGTACACCAAAAAAACACAATAATAATAATTCTGATAGTAGAGGCATAAAAACTGTACCGGCTCGTAAGAAACCAAACTTCTACGAACTAAACGAGGGGGAAGATTCAAGTGCCCTGCTTAACACTGGGGGCAATAAAGTTAAATTGCGTAATCAAAGTCAACAGCGATCACAGCCACTTGAAAGACGGTTGGAGTCCATTGCCCAGGATGATAAAGCAGTTGGGTTTGATAAATTGGTACGTACGAAGGAAGGGATGGTTCGGGAATTTAGTTTTACGCCGAAAAGCGATCGTACTTTTAAAGAGAGAAATTCTGGAAATCGAACCCGAGGAGGATCAAGTAGGGGCCGAAGAGGAAAATACAATTCAAATTCGAAAAGTAAATAGAATAATATTTTGTTTTTGACATCATCCTTTTTATAATACCCGATACAAAATTTGCTTGTGTATCGCAATTCTAATTAAAAAAGAAATTTTGTTTATATAATTCATTATACATGTTTAAGTTTCTTTTTAATTTTACTTTGAATAATACAATGAATAAATAATTACTCAATATTTCTAACCTCATTGTATGTCATGAAGCCTGAATATTACAAAGATTGATGTATAAATGTATAATATATTGAAGATAAAAAAGGTCAACTTCAAAGTTGACAATAATAAATTCACAGAAGTTGAGACTTTTCATCCACTCTAAATCATGGGCTTGCAACT